>JACBKR010002510.1:0-34490 GCA_014218235.1 Colocasia esculenta | reverse complement strand
AGTCGGACTATGGTTCTGAGACAAATAATACCTCAACAAGATTGCGTGTTTTCTTTAGGGCGATGATATGAGCCCGCATGATCATACCGCACTGGGCTTTCACCGCTTATGTCCATATTCATGCATTGGTTTTCTTGCCAGATTTTGAGTGCATATACTTTTTCCGGATCTTTAATAAAACTGCCAAAGGATTTATCCTTATTTAACTTCAAAAAAAAACTGACAAATTGTCAATCGTGTTTCCAAAACTCATGTTTTGAAATTGACAAACTTGCCGCCCATAATTTTAAAAGAACTCATATTTCGAAAGTGGCATCTCGCCTGTCATGTTTTCGAATAGTCATATTTTAAAATCGGCATGCTTGTCATCATAATTTCAAAAGAACTCATATTTCAAAAGTGGCGTTTCGCCTGTCATGTTTTCGAATAGTCATATTTTAAAATCGACAAGTCTGCCATTCATGATTTCAAAAGAACTCGCATTTTAAAAAGTGGCCACTCGCCAATCATGTTTTCAAAAGTCATATTTTAATTCGGCAAGCTTGCCATTCATGATTTCAAAAGAACTCGTATTTTAAAAAGTGGCCACTCGCCAATCATGTTTTCAAAAGTCATATTTTAAATTCGGCAAGCTTGTCATTCATGATTTCAAAAGAACTCATATTTAAAAAGTGGCGTCTCGCCAACCATGTTTTCAAAAGTCATATTTTAAAACTGACAAGCTTGCCACTCATAATTTCAAAAGAACTCATATTTCTAAAGTGGCAATTCGTCAATCATATTTCAAAAGAGATAATTTGCCAGTCAAATTACAAAATTAATGTTTTCAAAGTAACGATGCGTCAATCATATTTGAAAATTCATGTTTCAAACTCAAAATCATGCTTTTCAAATGGGACCTTAGCGCCCACGTGTTTAATAAAAAGATCGAGGCATCTACGCCCTCACAAATTTGAAAAGTGGGCTTCTTCACCCCCATGTTTTCAAGCTGGGCCTCTTGGTCCATATATTTCAAAATCAGGCTTCCACGCCTTCATATTTTCAAAATAGACTTTCGTGTCATCACAATTTCAAATCGGGCTTCTATGCCTTCATGAGTTCAAACTCATTTTTCAAATCGGCATTTGCCAACCATTAAAAGAAAAGGTTCTGACCTTATACCTCCAAAAAGATTGCCCCTAATTGTTGGCCACTTCAATCCATTGCAGGTCACCAATTCCAACTCCAGAATATGAAACCAGGCCAACGAAGTCATCGTGGGTCTTGAAGCTGATGGCGTCCACACAACCGACGTCCCCAGATGATAAACCAGGCCGATGGAGTTTCTCGTAGGTCTTGAAGCTGATGACGTCAATATAATCGACGCCCCCAGATGATGAAACCAGGCCAGCGAAGTCATTCGTGGTTCTTGAAGCTGATGGCGTCAACATAACTGACGTCCCCAGATGATGAAACCAGGCCGGCGGAGTTTCCCGTAGGTCTTGAAGCTGATGGCATCCACACAACCGACGTCCCCAGATGATGAAACCAGGCTAGCGAAGTCATTCGTGGGTCTTGAAGCTGATGGCATCAACATAACTGACGTCCCCAGATGATGAAACCAGGCCGACGGAGTTTCCCGTAGGTCTTGAAGCTGATGGCGTCCACACAACCGACGTCCCCAGGTGATGAAACCAGGCTAGCGAAGTCATTCGTGGGTCTTGAAGTTGATGGCGTCAAGATAACTGATGTCTCCAGAATATGAAACCAGGCCAACGGAGTTTCCGTGGGTCTTGAAGCTGATGGCATCAACATAATTGACGTCCCCAGATGATGAAACCAGGCCAACGAAGTCATTCGTGGGTCTTGAAGCTGATGGCGTCAACACAACCGACGTCCCCAGATGATGAAACTAGGCTGAAGGAGTTTCCTGTAGGTCTTGAAGCTGATGACGTCAACATATTGACGTCCCCAGATGATGAACCAGACCGACGGAGTCGTCCGTAGGTCTTGAAGCTAATGATGTCAACATAACTGATGTCACTTGAAGATAAAACCAGGCCAACGGAGTAGTCCGCAGGTCATGAAGCAGGTGTCAACAACCTTGATACTCGTGTCGAAAGTCTTAAAAAATATATGAATGAAGGGCTAAAAATAGAGATGTCCGTCGGACCTACTCGGATTGCACCGCTGAGTAGGGGTAAAAAGGACAAGAAAAACCCGGCCACGATGAAAACCCGAAAGGGCGTCGTGGGTAAAATTGGAACCCTGCCACGTGAAAACCCGAAAGGGCGCGTGGGCAAAAGCAAGAAGGGGCTGACTCCGATGAAAACCCGAAAGGGCGCTTGGGTCAGTATTGTTTTAAAAAAAATGTGTGTTAAAAAAAAAGGGTTGCAAGAAGAGGGAGTTCTATCTTTGCTCCCCCAAGTGGACTTTCTTTGTTATGTTTTCCCTAAATCTAGAAAGGCACTTTCTTGTCAAGCTGTCTTTGTCATTTATGCCTCTCTAGAACCCTAGGTTTAGATACCACTCTGCCTTTCCAAAACTTCTAATAAAGCCCGGCCATGACCTCTTGTCTTGGCTAAGTAGTAGATGTTACCTTTATAACCCTTGTTAAAGCTAGCACATAGGTTTTCCAGGCTACCATTTTGCAATCAACCCAAACAACTTCACACCATCTACCAACATCATGGTATGATTGGTGGTCGAGTTATATTCCACTCATGAATCTCTCTTATAATATATATATGTATAAAAACAAAAAAGAGGCTTAAAATAGAGGTGCCTCGCTGGACTTGTCTAGGTTTCCCTGACAAGGGTAAAAGAGCTAGAACCCGGCCATGGTGAAAACCTGAAAGGGCGCCGTGGGCAAAATTGGGTACCCCGCTACGTGAAAACCCAAAAGGGCGCGTAGGCAAAAACAAGAGGGGGTCGGATTGGGTGAAAACCCGAAAGGGCGCTCAATTCGATAATGTGAAAATAAAAAAGAAGGATCTAAAGATAGGTGCCAAAGACAAGCAGGCTTCGAGTCTCTAGAAGGGAATCCTGAGGCTCCTCTCTCATATTCATGTCGGTGCCAACCGAGGCTCATCTTCATGTCGGTGCCAACCGAGGCTCCTCTTCATATTCATGCCAGCCAAAGCTCATATTCATGCTAGTTGAAATTATCTTCATTCCAATCTGATTTCTATCTCATATGGTACAAAGTGAAACTTCGTTATATACGAAGTGGATTCCAACAAATTTCAAGTCTTTGGAGGGAAATTTCTGATAGAGTTGGTCGACAACCAACGAAGCATGTGTCAACAGATGATGCGTCCTAATAGTTTTCAAGTTTTTGGGTGGAGAATGCTGAAGAAATTTGTTCGATACCCAGACACAACAAAAGTCAAGAGAGGAAACAAGAGCACATTAATCTAGCTATGAGCAAAGCAACTCTGATAATTTTCATTACTGTGAGAAGATGGGCTACAAAATCTCCAATGTGGCGATTTGGTCATCACAGTCAGCAACGATGAGGTGGAAGTAGTCTACTTCCCCCCCTACAAAGACCACAATGCTACTGCATGCTCAGATTGTGGAGTATTCAAGGTGACCAGTCAGTAAGAGGGTTCAAAAGAAAGGAAGCCATGGTCACTTACTGGGTCTAGAAAGAGCCATCAGATCATATAGCAAGCCCATGCCCCATTGGCTCACACAATAGGCCAACATAATCCAATGGACGATTCACCCATGAAGGCCACCAGCTCACATGGCCTTGCCAATTGAAGAAGGCCATTGATTTAGGGCTCCCGTTGGTTCAAGGAAACCGCCAATTCAAGGAGGCTACTGATTCAAAATTCATGTCTTCAAGACATCCCATGGGGTAGAAAATCTCAGCAATTCGAAGGAGCTACCAGTCTAGGGCTTCCACCGAGTCAAGAAGGCTATCAGTGCAGTGCTCCCACCAGCTCAAGATTGCCACTAGTTCAATACTTACAACAGTCGAAAAGCTTTCAGCCTAGCAATCTTCACCAACTTATAGGTTGTTGATTCAGTGAGCTCACCAACTTAGCAAGATGTGGTCAAAGTGGTTCTCGTTGACCGCCCTTTCTGAGACCACAATGTCAACTAAAAGAAAAACCAGAGGTCACCGGCATCGTCACTGGAACCATCCAACTAGGGAGGCACCCGAGGTTCGGTTCCAAGCTAAAAGAAGTAGCTGCTTGGGCGTCATCACCGGGCTCTATCCAACAGAGCATTAAAGTAAATGAACAGCCAAAGGAATAGAAAGCAAGAGATGAGAGAATAGCCACCTAAGGCCGCACTGTCAACCTGCTAACTGACAAACTCTTCAAATGATGAGATCACCAAGACGACGACAAGTCAGGCATTGCCCTCATTGATGAAGCTAGTCTGTATTCAACTGCAACGTCAAAAGTCCATCAAGCTGCACCCCAGGCACTGCTCGCCTCCTCTCACACCACCTGCGGGTGGGGGGCATTTGTGGGCACCTAAAAAAAAGGAAGGGATGCAAAGGGCTTGCATCCAGCAGCCTAGTCCATCTAACAGCCCCTAAAAGACCACTAAGAAATCCCTTTAAATGGCCCATCTGAAGCCCATTACCTAGTGGCCCATATACCCTAGGTAAGGAGGTGAACTTAAGCTACCCTCCACCCCCCCCACTACCCAGACAAAACCTGCTGTAGCAACAGCAGGGGAGGGCGGCTGGGCATCTCTCTCACCCACCTTTTTAGCTGGTTACGGGAACAAGAAAGGAAAAAAAGGGGCTGGAAGCTTCAGTTCGGAAGGGGGCTATGTGTGGCAAAAAAAAGGCAGAAAAAGGCCCCTTTCGGGCTCTTCTTCTGGGGAAGGAAGGCAGAAGAAAAAGGGGGGGGGGGGGGGAGAGGAGGCTTGCGTGAAAAGGTTTTCAGAAGAGAAAAAAGCTGAGCTCTCCTCCGCTGGGTTCCTACTGGTTGCATAGGAAGGAAGGAGGAGGCGGCCGTGCAGGCTCCATTGAAGGTGGCTGGTTTCTTCCTCTCTCTCTCTGATCCTGGCTATCTCTCCTGGGCTGGTTACCGGAAGAAGCAAAGGAGGAGGGTTGGGGTTTCTTCAAAGGGGCTGGTAGCAGAGAAGAAGAAGGGCCCCTCCCGGTTGACCATCTACCTGTGTATTCCCGGATAGAAAAAGAATTAAAAGAAGAAAAGAGGAGGAGGGGTGAGCAGCTAAGAAGGGCAGGAGAAGGAGGGGACTGCCATGGCAGTCCCCATGTGTTTTTTTCCTTTCCTTAGTTCATGTTTCCCTTCCTCTTATGTAACTTCATAGCGAAAAGACTCCCTTCCATTCCCATAATATATAGTTTTTTTTATGGTCTGTGTGCCTCTTCCCTTCCCCCTCCCTTTTCTTGCTTCAGTCATGTTCTCCTGTGTTTTCATATGAAACTGGAGTGGTCACTACGTATGGTAAACAAGTCTGTCTTTACCGTGGGTTTATTTCTACTGCCCTCATTTTTTTTTTCTCTCTTTGCGTGAGACCACTCCATTACCTCATACGGATATTGGAGAGGGTCGCTGAGTACTTCTCAGTCCACCAAGGGTGGCCTATGAGAAATATACTCACTGCCATGACATGTTTACTGCAACAAGTCCGTTTATTCGGTTTTTTTTTATTATATATCAGATTCCTTTTGTGCATTAACCGTGAATCTTGAAGGCCCAATCAAAGGGGGTCATATAGGGCCATGTATGTGCCTCCTCTGATGGGTCCAAGAGTAGACAAAGCACTGTCCGGATCCCCTTGCCACTGCTCATGTCTCACTGTCCCAATCCTGCCGATTCATTTTCCTATGACACCTTGAACTCCAAGGGTCAAGTGGTTAATACCTGGGCCTTGTTCAGGTTTATGAAAGACACTTATATGCCAAATGATCTGTGTTTCCGACGGGACGCCCAAACGCTGCGCGTGTTTTGAGAACCGTGTCCCCGAAGTGCTGCCAAATCACTTTTCCAGTGGTTTTGAACATGAAGGGTTCGGTATCTAATATCCATGCCCGATTCAGACCCATGGATGGATTCTCCATATGTTGAATAGCCCGTCAGCCCGACCAAACACGCAGGTCATCTCTAATTTTGAGAACCGTGTCCCCGAAGTACTGCCGATCACTTTTCCGAGTGGTTTTGAACATGAAGGGTTCGGTATCTAATACCCATGCCCGGTTCAGGCCCATGGATGGATTCTCCATATGTTGAATAGCCTGTCAGCCTGGCTGGACGCTCGGATCGTCTCCGAATTTTGAGAACCGTGCCTCCGAAGTGCTGCCGAATACTTTTTCGGGTGACTTTGAACATGAAGGGTTCGGTATCTAATACCCATGCCCAGTTCAGGCCTATGGATGGATTCTCCATATGTTGAATAGCCCGTCAGCCCGGCCAGACACTCAGGTCATCTCTGAATTTTGAGAACCGTGTCCCCGAAGTGCTGCCGAATCACTTTTCCGGGTGATTTTGAACATGAAGGGTTCGGTATCTAATACCCATGCTCGGTTTAGGCCCATGTATGGATTTCCATATGTTGAATAGCCCGTCAGCCGGCTGGACGCTCGGATCATCTCCAAATTTTGAGAACTGTGCCTCCGAAGTGCTGCCGAATCACTTTTCCGGGTAACTTTGAACACGAAGGGTTCGGTATCTGATACCCATGCCCGGTTCAGGCCATGGATGGATTCTCCATATGAGCTGGATGCTCAGATCATCTCTGGATTTTGAGAACCGTGCCTCCGAAGTGCTGCTGAATCACTTTTCTGGGTGACTTTGAACATGAAGGGTTCGGTATCTAATACCCATGCCCGGTTCAGGCCTATGGATGGATTCTCCATATGTTGAATAGCCCGTCAGCCCGGCCGGACACTCAGGTCATCTCTAAATTTTGAGAACCGTGTCCCCGAAGTGCTGCCGAATCACTTTTTCAGGGTTTTTGAACATGAAGGGTTCGGTATCTAATACCCATGCCGGTTCAGGCCCATGGATGGATTCTCCATATGTTGAATAGCCCGTCAGCCCGGCCGGACACTCAGGTCATCTCTGAATTTTGAGAACCGTGTCCCCGAAGTGCTGCCGAATCACTTTTCCGGGTGGTTTTGAACATGAAGGGTTCGGAATCTAATACCCATGCCTGGTTCAGGCCCATGGATGAATTCTCCATATGTTGAATAGCCCGTCAGCCCGGCTGGACGCTCGGATCATCTCCGAATTTTGAGAACCGTGCCTCCGAAGTGCTGCCGAATCACTTTTCCGGGTAACTTTGAACACGAAGGGTTCGGTATCTGATACCCATGCCTGGTTCAGGCCCATAGATGGGTTCTCCATATGTTGAATAGCCCGTCAGCCCGGCTGGACACTCAGATCATCTCCGGATTTTGAGAACCGTGTTTCTGAAGTGCTGTCGAATCACTTTCTCAGCTAGCTTTAAACATGAAGGGTCGGATAGTCCGTCCCCGTGCCTGATCCGAGCTCTTAGATGGTGTCCATACATATTGTGGGTGCTGCCATCCGTCTGTCAGTTCTGGTTCCTCATGGATTTCAAGAACCGTGCACAAATAGGGCCGCAGAATCACTACGATTTGATATTTTGTACAAAAGGGCTGGATAACCTAATGCCCATGCCCCGTCCGGAGTTGAACAGAGCCCTTTCATGATTTGGGTGCCATTCCCTCCTGACCCGTCTCCGGACCCTCCGTTTCCCACGCGTTTATGTGTTGCAAGGGCTGCCGAATCATTTTGGTCTGTGAACGGTGCTGCCGATTCGCTCCTGCCGAATCACCTCTGCAGAATGGGCCTGGCTGCCGATTTGCTCCTGCTGATTTACCCTTGCAGAATAGGTTTGGCTGCCGATTCACGCCTGCTGATTCGCCCTTGCTGAATCGCTTTCGCAGCAGGGGTTTGGCTGCCAATTCACCCTGGCCGAATCGCTCCCGCAGAATGGTTTTAGCCGCCGAATCGTTTTGCTTGCCGAATTAAATGGATTGTGCATAACGATGTTTGGGTATATAAGGATCAAATGAGATTGAACTATGAAAAGAGCAATGACAATCAAAGCATGTCAAAATCTCTTGCATTACCAAATAAAAGATTTTTGCCCAATAGGCAAAAGAACAAATAATGAACAAGTATGCAAATTGACCTTAAAAGATGAATGGCACACACACACATTAGCTCTCTTTGCAATCTTAACTACAATTTTGTGGTTTCATTTTTGCACATTTATTGGATGTTTCCATTCAAGGTCATAAGGCTTTCTAATTTGGCGATTAATCAAGGGTTTTCTCTTTCTAAAAGAGATGTAATTAACGTCGTTGCGTTTAGGCAACGACGGATCTTGGTCCCGACCCGATCTTCCCAATCGTTTGACGAAGTCAAAGGTGCGCATAATAGACCTAAAGTCCTCCGACTCTCGGAGGCAAAACACTTGATTGTCACTTCGGTGACTGGCACGCCTGCGCTATGCAAATTGTCGATTCATCTCTCGTCACCATTACTCGAGTAGCATTCGACGGGACTTGGATTAGCAATACGCATCCATGAGAACTTAAAAAAGATTTTAATCTTTAAAAAATCCATTTCCACAGCGTCGTAGCGGTGCAGGGTCGGTACCTCCAGCTGTGTAGTAGCAGCTTCAGCAGTGTAGTGTAGCTAGTTTGTTTACTTGTTTCAGTTGTACCTCGGGGTATGCCCTAGGTTCTTGTACTTCTTTTCAGTTTTGTGGAATATGGCTATGTAAACTTGTAAATCTTTATGTGAAATGGTATGTTCCTTTGTGTTTACACGGACTATGGTGTGGTATCCCTTGCAAGGCATCGGCCTGTTTGCGGGAGGCAGACTCGGATCAAGTACGTTATCGGTTTAACGGGCTTGGCCGAGGCGTTCCGTCACACCTGCTCCCCGCCTCGCCGCCTCAAACTCAAAGGAGGAGAGCCTGAGCAGAAAAGGTTTCGATACAGAAGAAGGGCGGTGGATAGGGGTAAACGAGTCGATGCGTTCGATGAGTAGTTCGAAGCTCGACTCGATAAAAGCTCGGTTCGGCTCGTTTATTTAAGTAACGAGCAGAGCTTAAACAAAAAAAAGCTCGATTCATAAACGAGCCGAGTCTGAACACATGTGAGCTCGACTCGATTATACTCGTGAACGACTCGTTTAATTAAGTGTTCATTAAGAGATCGATTAATTAATACTCATTAAGAGCTTGTCTAAGTGCTCACTAACACTTCGTTTAAATATTTTTTTAAATATAATAAGTATATATTGATATAAAAATATTTATTTATTTTTATACAATTATTATTACAAAATAAAATATTTATGAGTGCTTAAATTTCATAGACTAAATCCACTGTGTATATACACAAATTATGCAAATGAGGGTATATACACAAAATCATATAAATAGGGGTATAAACACAAAATTTAGTGTTGCAAGATCCCCTAGCATATCAAGCATCTTCTTCCTCTCGAGATCAACCTGCGCAATAGGTGAGCCGCTCGGTGGGGCCGAGGGGCGCGTTGTCGGCCACTGGCAGGTGACCA
The DNA here is from genome assembly GCA_014218235.1 of Colocasia esculenta. Taxonomy (NCBI): domain Eukaryota; kingdom Viridiplantae; phylum Streptophyta; class Magnoliopsida; order Alismatales; family Araceae; genus Colocasia; species Colocasia esculenta. The sequence goes on along the minus strand of JACBKR010002510.1, from coordinate 24,954 downwards.
CTTTGGACCATCCGTCAGTGGTAGATGATGTTTTTGGCGGCCATAGTACCAGCATCAACAGTGCAAAAGGGGGGCTCTGGGCAGTGTGCGAAGGGAGTTGCAGCACCGTCCCTACCTTGTCACACACCAACCCTCTCTCTCGCGGTGTCTATCTATTAATCTCATATTGTATGTGACAAATTATGATATATTTCAAACATTATATTAAAATAGTTAAATTAAGTAACTTATCAAAACTATTACGATATGAGCTTGAAATCAGATAAATTTAGGTCTTATGAATGATCAGTTTTTTACTTATAGATTGGAGTGGACTTATTTATATATACAAACTCGCAATTTCAATTAAGCTCGTTAAAATAATCATTAAGGCTCGAGCTCGAGAGTATTTAAACGATCCGATTTTGAACAGGCATTGTCAATACTCAATATAACTCGAGCTCGGTTCGAATTCAATTAAAAGTTAACGAATAAAATTTGAGCAGCATATTACTCGAGTCGACTCATTAATTTACACCCCTAGCGATCGATGAACTCTATTATTCTTGAGAGCGTGTGCACAGAGAAGAGAGAGTGAGTGGAGCTAGTGGTGGAGGAAGAAGACCTCCGTGCAACATTACCCCCTGTCCCATTCTTTGTCCTCTCTCTTCATTTTTTTTAGTGTTTTTTTTTTCTTTTGTAAAGAGGACCCTACTCTCCTCTAGTCCACCCCGATTTGGGTGAGGAGACATGTGGTTTTGAAAAGAGAGTTAAAATTTCTTTTGCTTTCATGTGCAATCTTCGTGCATATAGAAGTCTATTCCTACATTGCTTATTCCTTCTTCTCCATTTATACGATGCTATGTAGTTTTTTTTTTAATTCCTTTTCTTTTCTGTATGTGATGATCAGACGTATGGATTCCCTTAGTGGGTAGGCTTTCTATTGCCCAACCTCACTCACAGGGGCTTCCGAACATGAGTTGAACTGTTGTGCAGAGCCTTACTTGTGCAAGCGCTTCCCTGCTACTGGCATGAAATGAGCATCCCCTCTCAAAGCAGGTTGAGCACTCAATGCCCAGGCTTGCCAAATAGGGGATCTTTCAAACCATTTACAAAATTTGTTTTGTATACATATTTCGGTTTCGATGATCCGATTTGGCTATCCTCATGAGCACAGAGTCTATATAGACTTCTGGTTGGGCGTCCTAGTGCCCAGGCCTGATCCCTCATGCTCACATAGGCCCCATTCGTTATGCATTGCTCTAGATATTTCTGCCCAACAATGGCTCCCAGTCCGATCCAGGAATTTCCGGGCTAACTCCTTCCTTCCCCACTTCAAGACCGCGCCGTTTCTAGGTGTTGAAGGCCTTGAACGGTGGCCCTGCGCAGTATTTGTGCAGGGCCACCGTTCACCTTTCTTCCCCGCCGTTGAGCCATCAACCCCCTTTTATTTGGAGATATTGAATGTGACCTTGTATAGTGCCTATGCAGTGTCACCGTTCAAGCTCTTCCCAGCAAATAAGACCTTGTGTATCTACTGAAAGCCACCGTTTAGGCTTGATCGGTGTCCCTGCGCAGTACTTGCGCAGTGCCATCGGTTCAGCTGCGCTGCACCATCCTTTCAATGCGTATGTGATCCGGTGGCCCTCAAAGTCGCAAATTCATGAACATATGCTGGAGGTGGTTAAATAGAAATGGCATTCCGGTACGATGTTTCACCGGTTTTGTCTCGTTTTCTTGATTTCAGCATATACCGGTCTTCTCCGACGCGCCTTAAGAACCAGTGTCGTGTGTTGTGGTGTTGTTGCCCTCGGTATCAACACCGTTGTTGGCACCGTCTTCATCATGGTGGATGGATGTCATGCAAACCCACCCCCCCTCCCCCCCAACGTGCAAACCAAGGGGAGGTGTTGTCAGATTTTTCTCTCATGCTTTTAACCAGCGGCCATGCTTTCACATGACCCCTTTGCTCAAAATCGGTGGTCTAGTGAACCAACGACTGTCATGTATGCTATAAGATTTAGCAGGAGTCTAGTGTTCGTCCGCTTCAACCGATGATTCTTGAATATGTTTATGCCGACATGGCCGCTAGGTAACCTGTGTCGTGATTTGGCACCATTGACAAATATCGCGTCGGAGAACATTGTCACATGGGCGTCGTCTCGGATTTATAGGTGGGCGTACGTGGGTACCACCTCGAAATATGGTGGGCAGGGGTGGTTGCCACCAAGTCTGGTTATATCATACAACTGGATTTTCGTCGATTTAAATTTCATTTTGTCGGCCGTGATTTCATCGGTTTGTAGTATATACATGTACGTTTGTACGAACGAGACAAATAAACGCAGGTGCGACGTACGTCACCCGATCACGTGTCAAATATGAGAACAAATAAATGAGATAAATAACAGAAATAATAATAGCAATGATAAATAGACAATAATGATAATAATTGAATGGAAACCACATGCAATGAAGGAATAGATGAAGGCATTAAGAGACATTAACACAACATAAGAGAACAATAACAAACAATGATGATGATAATAATAATAATAATAATAAATGAACAACACAGGCCACCGATCAGCCCATGCACATAGGGACGGATATAAAAATTTCATTGAGTAGGGTCATTTAAATTATTATTTAATATATATATAATATAATATATATAAGTGACGACCCCACTAAGACAATTCAGTGAGGTCACCTCTTATATAAAATTTATCAAAATATTAACTTATATGATTATTTCACATCAAAAAATTTGGAGTGGGGTCACCTAACCCCACTCATTCTATGTTGTGTCCGTCCATACATGCACACCCACGCAGGCCACCGATCACCCATACACACACTCCCATGGCCGCCGTTCGGCATCCCATATATACATGCAAGCCTCCACCGTTCAGCCCCCCTACATATGTGCATAAATTCCCATGCAAGTCCCCACCGTTCAGCACCCATCCTTACACACACACACCCGCCCCAGCACATATCAAGACCCATCATTGAAGTCCACAAACACTCTCATACGCACACACACTTACATCTCCTCCCTTTTATTTGGATAATCGAAACAATAAAAAAAACAAAGGGATGATAGTTAATGAAGCATAAAAAATTAAAATAATAATAATAATAATAAATGAATAAATCAAGTCATTCAAAATGACCTTAGTTGTTACAACTCCAAACCAAGTCTAAAAAAAAATCCAATATGATAACTTCATATCAAAAAATGGTAATCAAGGAAAATCTCAAATCAAGTAATAAAGAGATGTGAATAATTAAATCAAATCCAACAATACAAAAATAATGCAATAAGAAAATGACTTCAAAATAAACCAAAAAATTAAAAAATCAAACAAAACAATTTTAAATACAAGAAATCAAACAGAATAATTTTGGATTAAGCTTCTAACTTGGAATAAAAATTCAAATAAAAAATTTTTCAAACCAAATAAATCAAGGGAAATAAATGCAAATGAGAAGAAATCTGAAATCAAATACATGCCCCGCATCAAATTAAATGATCAAAATCAAATTAAATCACAGACTAAAAATAACAAGATAATTTAATAAAAAGACCAAACATGATAAGAAAATGCAAAATGCCAAAAGAAAATAAATCAAATCAAATAATGCAGAAATCAATTCAACCCCCTTTTAATTAATCTAAAATAACATCAAAAATGTGTCAGGTGTTATATTTTAGTCGTCTCATGTTAGACACAATTAAATTTACATCTCTATGCATATCTTTTATGAGATGTTTTTATTATAGGTCACGAGACTCTTTATTCTGATGATTAATCAATGATTTTCCCTCCTAAAGAGATGTAATTAACGTCGTTGTGTTTAGGCAACGGCGGGATCTTGGACCCGACCCAATTTTCATTCGTCAAATGCCGTGCGAACAGACCTAAAGTCCTTTGATTCTCAGAGGCAGAAGGTGATTGGCACGCTTGCGCTATGCGATTACGAATTTATTTCTCGTCACTATCGCTCAACAGCACCCAACGAGACTTTAATTCGCAATATAAATCTATAAAATGAGAACATGATAAAAAAAATTTAATTTTAAAATATTGTGATGGAATTAAAATTTTCTATTTCCACACAATATTAATGACCATTAGATATTAATTGAATACTTTTATCGCTGATAAGACTTCCAAACAATTTCTCTTTACAAACAAGGAGGGTATTATGATCTTTTTCACTAGGTAAGATCATATTCTGTACATCCATTAATGATCTTTAACCGGTTCTAATGCAAATAAAATTATATAATAAGATTTTTTATGTAAATAGAAAAATAAAATAAATTATGACCTATTTATACTTTAATGAAGTTATGATGCAGAAACTTTTGTAATAAATATATATTCATAACAAAACATTTTTTGGGGGTCTTAGTTAACTCCGAATTAACTCCAATCCAATCTATTACCAAAGAGGTCTACGTGCGCAGACACTGATGCACCGCATCGGGGGGCAATCGGAGGATGGTTTGGAGCGGAGCCGGTGAGCATGGAGCAGTGGGTTCCCCTTTTCGAAATCTTCCTGCACTCTCCTTCCCCGGATGGGGAGGCTTCGCTCTGGTTCCAGGAACAGCAACAGTCGCCGTCGGTGCCTCCACATCCCCACTTTAGCGTCACCTCCGGTTTCCTCTCTCTTCTGGAAGCGCCCGCCACCGTGCTTTCCCGGCCCATCCCCACATCCCCCCCTACGCTGCGCAGGTAACCTTTGGTCTTGCAGTATTGCACCCACCCGCGTCCCATCCCCTTCGATTCCTCCTCCTCCTTGTTATCTCACAAAAAAAAAATAATCCATTTTTCGCTTGTTTGGTGAAACATTTTGATCTGCAGGTGCATGTGGATACAGACACTCCCAGCAGCCGTGCAGTCGCGGATCCTTTCTTTCCTTGCCGTTGAAAGCCACAGGTTTTGCCACCGGCGCCTTCATTCCCTCGCTGCCCGATTCCTCGAGGCTACTGGACGCGACGGAGTTGGGTGCACTGGAGAGTACTTCTGGGTGTTCGCAGCTGCTCAGCACCTGTTCGATGTTGTGTCTGTTAGAAATCCTGATGTTATTCCTGCATCAACAGGGAAAGAAATGAGGGAAGACAGGGGACGATTGGGGAAGGATGAAGAGTTTGATAGCATACCTGGATGGTTGAGCAGTATTGCGGCCACGCAGAGTCCTCTTCTACCTTGGCTTCCCCTGTCTTCTGATCAGGTACGTGAACTGGGTCAAGGGAGCTTCGCTGAAGCAGAAGAGAAGGATGACATAGAAAAGGAGCCCTTATATGAGACACGACAGGGGAGGAAGCAGTGGCTCAATCTGAATTGCCCAAGTCCGACAGTGAGCGTTTGAGCCCTCATCTTTGTGGCAAAGCATCAAACTTGAAGTCCGAAATTTTGGCTGCAGCTTCTGCATCCGATGCCATGCGCATAGCCAATGACATCCAGGCCTCTGCATTGAACATGGAGGAAGAGCGAAGAACACCCTTCAGGTCCTAAGCCTGGTAGAACCTTGGGAACTAGAGGATGAAATGGCATCCGTTCTACTTGCCCAGCTCTCGGGCAGTGGCAGCTTGGGCAACCCCGACTGGCATAGCCACCTTCTCTGCTCAATTGTCCTCCCAAAGCTGCTTGTCTTGGAGAGCCCAGCCTCTCGGGCGTTGCTGTCTGCCACGATTGACTTCTGTAAGCAGCATCAGGTGGCGGCTGTGAATGCTCTCTTGCTCCCTCTGGTGCTCCGCAGGAAGGAATCAACACAGCTCTCCGCGATGTCCTCGGTAGAATCATTAAAGAGTGCTTGCACCAAGCCCACGTTTCGGCTTGCTGCCAGAAGTTGCTCCGTGGGGTTAGGCTGAAGGAGGAGTTGATCTGCTTGCCCTGCCATGAAATCCAAATCTCAGACCATCTGGTGTGGACAGAATCACTGTTCAGCCTTTTCCAACATATCTTGAACACTGGTGTTCAGCTGACTCCGGATAGCATAGACCATCTCGTCACCTCCATTGATGGAATGGCTGGTGAGTTTGCGAAGTCACTAAAGTTCTGTAATTTCTTACTGTGCTTGGTGACCAAATGCCCCTATGTTTAGAAGTGTCATAAGCTCTCCTTGTTGAGGGTGATAGAGAGGACTGACACTTTTGTAACTAGGTCTATACTATCAAAATTGACAACCAATAGCCGACTAGTCCCCATTGCCTTGTTAATACAACTGATAATATCGTTCCATCTCCATATCTACATTGCTTGTGACTTCTTGGATTGCTAGCTGCCTTGCTAGTATAGGCATCGTTTGGTACTGATTTTTGAAATCCGAAAATCGGCAGAAGTCGATTTCAGTTCTGGCACGTCCCACCTCCCGCTTTTGTCTCATCTTCGAGTGTTTTGCCAACGTAGGCGATGAGGTGCCTCGGCACCCGCATCCGTAAAACGTCACTGACATAAACTATTTTTTTTATCAACGCCTCCTGCCACGAAATCGGCAAAAATGGGGTTTCATCCGCTTTTCACCAACGGAGAGAGAAGACGTATTTCTCTCCGTCTCTCTCCACACCGCGAAATCGGCAACGGCGCGGAAGCCAAGTGAGGCGGGTTCGTTTGAAATCGTTGGAGATTTGTCAGAGATTTTTATCTAAAAAGTTCCTCCAACTTGTTACCAAACGACGCCTAAAATACTAACATTGTAGTCCCTCTTCTAAAAGCATGCAACAAGGACGGTTGATTTGCTAGGATGAAACATCACTAGCTGCCTTGCCGATCTAGGACAGTAGCATCACAACTTCTTCTCTGAACAGCTTGGAACATGGATTCTTCCTTTGTCAGAATGAACCATCATCATAACTTTTTTGGGGTTTTGGACTTATAAATTAGAAGCATGGACTCATAAATATAAACTCTAAACTTTAAAACATTCTTTAGACTTTAAAGATATTGACACGACTTTTAATACAACTTAGTCTCATAATATACATTTTATTTTAAAAAATATCTTTTAGTGTTTAGAAAGTGTTGACTAGGCTTTTAATGTAATAAACTTGGGTTCATAAATATAAATTTTGGAGTCAAAAATATTTTTCTTGGGATGTAAAAGCTATTGATTGAATTTTTAATAATTATTTTGACTTTGTGTTAAAAAATAGTGATTTTAATAATTATGACCATCAATTAACTGTTGCCTGTCAACATACATTGCACCATATATGAACTCATAGGTTATCATACCTAAAGTTGGTTGTGCTGTGTGGGACTTAGTTGTACTGAGTTTTTATTGATACAGTATAGATCATATCGTATTGATATGGTAGGGCTTTAACACCTTTTTTTGTGTAATTTGATTTTGTAGGTAATTTTGATTCATATTTGATGTTTAATAATGTAAATTGTGCAATACATATACAAACAATACATTATGTTATTGAGGTGATAGAAAATACAATTTGAGGTTATATTATCTTATTCACATTAATCATAAAAACATCATACTATTTAATTGATGTGACAAAAATGACAAAATATATGATTACAAATTTGAAAAAATAAAAAATAACATTATTCATTGTATAGTGTCAGCCGTGCTAGGGACTCGTTGGATCCCTAACATAGTCTACGCTACGGCCAACCATGATCATATCATTGCTATATATCACTGGACAATTACTAAAGTGTAAGAAGTCCTCCTAAAAAAATGTGTGTAGCGAGCTGTGTTGGGAAAACTCTGGCAGAGTGCCGCTACGGCTTTCGCCTCTGTTGAGGTGGTCTTGTCGCTGATATTTCTTGTGAAATCATCATCAGACATTTGACGGAATCGTCGCCGCTTTCGGGCGACGTGGGAGGAGCGTCGAATCTAGGCAAGCCCTAAACCCTAACCCCCACCCCCCCTCTAATATTGACGTCCCTCAATTTTGCCCTCTTCTTTTGCCTTCTCCTCCTTGTCGTCTCCGAACTGCCTCCATCTTCTCCTTTTTCCTCTCATCGTTCGCCTCCTTTGCTCTTGCTGTGTTCTACAACCATCTACGTTTCTCTGCCATCGCCTTCTTCCCCCATCCGATGTCAGCTCTGCCAGCTTCCACTTCTAGCTCTACCCTTCTAAGCCCTACGCCCCCACTCTCTCTTTCGCTGCTGTGTTGTATGCCCTTACGTGATCCTCCGTCGTCATGTTTCTCCCCCTTCCGTTGTCAAGATTCGTCGGACTCCCCTCTGTGACTCTGTCTCTCTCTGCCTCTACCCTTCTAGCCCAGCGTCCCTCGTTGCTTCCCATTTTGCCACCCTTTTGCTTCCACTAATCCCCCTTTCTATTGTTGCACCTCTGCCCACCTCCCGCAATCTATCCTCCCTCACACTCATTCAACTGAGTACTGGTTGTTGGTATTTTTCTATTTCTTACTTTTGGATTTTGCAGGTTTAGTTCGGTGGGGTTGTTTGATTTGGTGAGTCCAAGTGTTACTTTCATCTGCCGTTACTCCTCTGCCACTTCAGCCCACGTGCCTCTTACGCTAAAGTTTTGGGTTATATATATATATATAACTCGTTTAGCTCTTGACAAATTTTCCTCTGTTTTCTAGCATGTACATTTTTCAGATAGCAGAAATGTTGGTCTCACTGATTGACATTGAACTCAGAGGAGTCTTAATCTTAACATGATTGATATAAAAAGCACCAATATTCTGAGGCCTATATGTACATCAACTTTGTATGTATATTTTCGAGCTATTATTTCTATTCAATTGCAAGAATGTTTGCAGCTTCTTCACTTTGGAGTTTGTGCCTATCGTGACTCAGATCTAACACGGCTGAGAGGTTTCACCTTTCAGATAGTGATCCTATTATTAGGCTTATACATATTGTAGAGGCTATTTCTAGCCTCCTAGGTCTTTAGGTCCATTATGATCCAGCAAGCTTGTAAGACAGCTATGGCCCTCGCGCCACGTGTCCTCGGCATTAGCCCATCTGCTACTGAGCACGCTTCAGCTGCTAAACACCTAAAGGGCCCTTGCCTATAAAAGGCTCAGGTAACCTCTATGCAGAGATAGGACGTGATCATACTCACACGCCCCTCGCGCAACACACACGAGAACCCCCTTTCCTTCAAGCCTCTCCAGTCACGTACTGACTTAGGCATCGGAGGGTTCTCCCCGGTTTTTCAACCGGGCCCCCCTGATTCCATTCTGGTCTTGCAGGCTTCCATCCGCATCGGCGTTCGTCTTCCCCATCTTCTTCAGTGGAGACCCGTTTGGCTCAAGCCCAAGCAGGAAAATACCACCACATATTTGGCGCCGTCTGTGGGAACGACATCAGCGATGGCTTGCGGACGTTCCTCTCACCAGAACCCTGGCAATAGGGCAACGCACTCTTACCAATCACGCACGGGCTCGCGTGATCAAGCCCCTCCATCCAACGACAACACTCCCCCCGCCGGAGTGATTGACAACGGCCCCACTCCTAGAACTCCAGCAACTACCCAGGAGGTAGCGGGACTCCGCGGCCTTGTTCAGTAGCTCGTGGGCGTCTGTCAGGGCCTTCAGGTGCAACTGGCTAGACAGCCTGCCTTGATAGTGCGACTCCCGCCGAAGCAGCAGGCGAAATCATCGCGTTGGCGACCTCCTGGAGAGTCGCCCCCGTGGTCTCCAAGGGTCCCGTTCGCGCGCCGAGCATCAGAACGGCAGGGCAACTCACCCTGCCTCTCTACGGAGATTCCGCCTCCCCCGCGTTCTGACGTCGGTACCAACGCCCACGCGTCTAGGCGTGAAGGCTCAGTGCATTCCTATAAGAAATTGGTCAGACGCCTCCGCAGCGTCGCTGACCTTGAGCTCCGCATGGACGCGATGGTCTGGAAGGCAGAGGGCAACTCTTGGAGGACGACCTAGACTTCCACTCCCCGTTCACCGCGGAGATCCTGGAGGCCAGGGCCTCCCCACAACTGCCCCTACCTTCCATCGCGCCCTACGACGGCACCTCTGACTCAGCGGACCATGTCCATGGGTTTGAGTCGCACATGGTGTTCCATGGAGCATCAGACGTGACCAAATGCCGAGCCTTTTCGGCCACCTTGAAGGAGACTTCCCGGGCATGGTTCGAAGCCCTCCCAGCAGGCTCCATCTTCTCCTTCTTCCAGTTGAAAAAGTCCCTCTCGGACTACTTCCTGGTCGGGAGGTCGCAGCCGCACACGACGGCTTCTCTTCTGTCCGTTCGACAGAAGAAATGTGAAGCACTCTGGGACTACGTCAAGTGGTTCCAGACTAAAGCACTTCGAATCGCGCACCTCGACGTCCCCTTGGCCACCAGTGCTCTCATCCGGGGCACTCGCGATGGTTTCCTTCAGAGGACGCTCAGGGTCCAGCAACCGCCTACCCTCGCTGACCTCCTCTTCATTGCCCAACGCCATGCTGCGTGCGAGGAGAGTCTAGCAGTCAGTCGTGCCGAGCAGGCGAACTCGCCCTTGTAGACGCGCGATTTGGCCCATCTCTCGCAAGGCTCTTTTGGCCCATTAAGTCTCGTTTGACCATCTGTTGACCAGCCTCGGATGCCATGTAGACGGCAGCATCGATGACCGCCGACTATTGGTTGACGGCAATCCCCCTTGACGTTGACCCATCCTAACGTCCACATCCATGGACGTCTGCATGGTGTTGGCGGCAGGATCCCTTGACGTCTATATTGTTTACCAGGTCTGCGCAACTAACCCGAGAATATAGCCCACTAGCGCCTTTCACTCGCACACTGCATGGGACCCTTCCCAACAGTATATGGGCCACCTTGGCACTCCTTTGACCCAGTAAAAATCCTACTTGGCCTCTCCCCATTGGTTGGAGCTTAAACACCAAGATTGCCATGTGTGCAAGTGTGTTTTTTCACACTTGAGCATCCAAGGCTCTCAACCCCGAGCTCACTGTCTATATAACAGTCCCTGGCCCCTCTAAGCAGGGGGGGGGGGGGGGGAGGCTGGATGTCCATATGCTGATGCTTTGAGAGATGAGAGAGAAAGTTGCACCCAACCTTCCACTACTCATCTTCTTCTTCCTCTCAATACTTGGGACGTCCAAGAAGGCTGCTTTGGAGCTGAAGGAACCTCTGCAAGGAGCTAGCAACATCAACCACGAGGATCAACTCCCCCCTCTTCCTCTCCTCTTCCCTTTTTCTCTTTACTAGTTGCATGTCACACTCACGTTCACACACACTCTAGGCACGTAGGCCACCTTCCTACACACCTAGAAAGGGATTTCCCAACCAAAAACGGAGGGAAGAAGGGTGGTCATAACACTTGGCCACCCCTCTTCTCAAGTCCGCAACTGGTACGGGACTCTCCTTTTGGGCCTGTATTGTTTCATTTTGAGCATTTTCTATACTTCTTAGAGTCTTATAGAGTGTCTTACTGTGGCAGGAACGATCTGTAGAAGACTGCAGAGCTCTCCTCCTTTGGCCGGCTGAAGGAGAAGAAGTTGAGGTCCCACCATCACCCGCAACGCGAGGCCATTACACCGACGTGATCACAGCAACCCCTTGGGCACAAGTAAGGCCCTGGCGATCGCAAACATCTCCCATACTTCACCGGTTCCTTTTGTTTCTCCTCAGTCAACTCAGTCAAACGGGGAGTCAACAAGGTCAACCGGCACGTCCTTCATCGCCAACGAGAGAGCGGCACGTCCGTGAACCACCGCCGAGGAGGGCCACACAAACTGGCCGCGACTAACGGAGGCGAAACGGGACGTCCACAGCTCTTTTCTGGCGATCGCGGTGGGACCATAGTGCTGTTGCGGTTTGTGTACACCCAGGTAGACGGCAAGCGATCTTGCCGCCTATCCAGGTACGCGTCCATCATTCTTGCCGTTTAGTTATTTTTAGCGTCCACATAGGTGTCGTCTACTCTCTGTTTCAGCGTCAGTCGATCTAGTCGTTTATCTGCTTTTGATGAACTTGGCGTCCATATGTCTACCGTTGATTGTCACAGAAGCATGATTTTTTACCCTTTTCTGATTGTTTTGCTTTGATTTTGTTTCTTGTTTGCTTACTGATTGTCACTGACGGTCCTCAGTCATTGGGGGGTCATCTTCCTCCTCTCTTCTAGCCTCCCCTCACATTTCTAGGATCACCCTTCTTCGGTTTACGACCTTTTACTCGGGGATTCCCTCTCGGGTAAATCGGGTTGACTCCGAAGAAAACTCTATAAGTCCCTAAATCCGTGGATTCCCTCACGGTACGGGGCAGGAGGACCTTTACCCATCCTATCTAGTTCACCTACTCACTGGGGTTCAAGTGAAATTGGAGAGAACGGCCGTCAACTTAACTTAACTTAACACATAACTTTGACCTTTAAAAAGTCTTGGGGACGTTGTTTGATAACATTGATTGGTAGAAATCTATATTTCTGTTCAAAACAGTGAAGTTAATCAACCTTAACCACTTTAAAATTCATAGGTTGCGTGCTAATGGATACTTGGTTAGACCCAGTTAACATGGCTAATGAACCGACATTCGAATATGATGATAATGTCAATGAAATGGTCGGTATGATAAACACTAATATTCAGCCCGAGGAATCAGTCCAATCATCCTCCCAAGCCGACAATGAGGAAGTCAGCTTGAGGGTCACCCCACTCATCCCCAAAGTGCTCAAGAGGACCCCGAGTTTTCTAAACTCATGTCTCGCTATTCGCACGATGAAATTATTTCAATGCTTTCCAAGCATACCATCCGGGCGGCGGCGTCTCCTTCCACTCCATCCCCGTCCCCTTTCAATGCCTCCACATCTAGGCCCCCCCTAGGCCGGTCACCCCACCTCGGGTTCTCGTCTCCACCTTCATTCCTCCCGTCACTTCCACTCCTTCGCCTACTCCCATTCTCACTCCTCCTTCACTTATTCACCACCTGCCCAAATCACACCTCTTGTCCAACCCGAATCTATTCCCCGTTCGGAGGTAGAAGGTCTTGTTAGGAAGCTTGTGGCGGAATCCTTGTCCCACTCTAAACCTCATTCACTCCTAAACTACTGCAAGCTTTCCAACGCTTACTTTCCCCTCGATTTCAAGCCCCCAAAGTACCGCAAGTACGATGGGACCTCTGACCCTCAATTCCCCCTCGCCGGCTTTACCATGGATTCCCATCGGTGGTTATATGATCGGGCCCTCTTAGTTCACCTCTTCCAACATCGTTAGAAGGGGAAGCTTTGAGATGGTTTACCTCTCTACCCGCATCGGATCTCGTTAACTTTGACATTGTCTCCGAGCGATTCATCTCGTATTTTTCATACATGGCCACTCAAGTCCCTATACTCTCCGATATGCCAACCGATGGAGGTCCATGGACTCGAGAGCCGACATTCCTATCCCGGAGTCCCAAGCCATAACCTTGTTAGTCACTAACACCACCCCTGCGCTCCGTTCTGTTTTAATGCTAAGTGAGTTCCCTTCCTTCTCACATCTTTATAACAGAGCCAGGGTGATTGAAAATCAGATCAAGGACTCTCTTCCCACACTTCTTGAAGGAAGCCAAAGGCACGTAAGGCTCCCGCGGCACCCACCACCGAGGGGGTGACCATCAATGAGTATGTCAGTGCCTGTAGCCAGCCTTTGAGGCCTCCCAACAAATCCTCCAACCCTCCTTCCAACCCTCACCAATTCCCATATCACCCCTCCAAGCCTTACTCTGTTGTTCCCCCTCCTTCTGGATACACCCGACCTGGCCCCAAAAGGTCGCACTACCCTCCTCTCCCTGAGACTCTTGAGGATGTGTTCTTCGCCCTCATGTCCTGCGATGCGATTCAACTCCCCCCACAAAGGGAGAACATCAATCCGAGGGTTGACACCTCCAAGTACTGCCCATACCATAGGGCCCATGGTCACTTCATCAACAATTACTTTACCTTTCGTGACTGGGTCTATGATATGAATGACCAAGGTAGAATCAACTGGGATGACGTCAAGGTGGCCATAGCCAAGTCTAGGTACACCAAAAAAGACCTTGGCATTTTCAGTAACCCTCTCCCCAATCACCAAACCAACAACCCCTCCTCATCCAGAGCCCAAGAGAATGTGCATACCATGATACACCTAGGGCCCGGGTGTGAGGAGAGAGCAAAAATGGGGGGTAGAAGGTTTCGAAGAATGGTACCCGTGTCCCACTGCCGAGTCTCAGGAGCCTTCTATCGGTAGATGCCATCCTTGAAGAGAGACCTTTAGTGCTCATCCGTCCTCCACAGATGCTCACCCCACTATCCTCACTTCCCTGCCAATGAGTCATCCTCCAGACCCCTCCAGCTCATCCGCCCTCAGTCTCAGGAGGCCGTACATGTCACGCTCCGAAACCGGATCTTCCTCTGCCTCCGCGGCCATCCCAAGATGAGGAGGATAATGGGCCTCCACCTCCGGCGGCACCGAATATGATATTCTCCAACATCATGATAAGACGCCCGCGAGGGTGTCCATTTTAGAATTGATTCGGAGGTCGCCGTCACATCAATCCACTCTCCTCCAGTTTCTTCAGAAAATCATGGTTAATGATGACCTCCCTCCTAGCGGGGTCACCAATGCCATTCTTTCTCTCACCCAAGGACCCTCAGTTTCCTTCTTGGACAAGGATCTTGCCGCCCCCGAGTGTCGTTCGCTCCCTCTTTGTCTCACCATCAACCTCAATGGGGTTCACTCTTATCGACACCGGGGCATCCATTAATGTTTGTCCGATGAAGACCCTTAAGCAGTTGGGTTTAGGAGAAGAGAATCTGGAGAAAAGCTGCTCCACCATCGCCGCCTATGACAACTCCAAAAGGGTTGCCAAAGGTAAAATTGCTCTTAAGTTAGGAATCGGACCTGTCACTATGTCCACTGAGTTCCTAGTTCTTGACGTCGATCCGGCCTACAAGGCCATTCTCGGTCGTCCTTGGCTAGAACATACTCTAGGGGTCCCTTCCACCGCCCACCATTGCTTCAAATTTCCTTTCAATGGGTGGGTGATCAAGATTAAGAGCATTCCCATATTGGAGACCCTCAATGCGGTTACCACAGAGCAGATGCCGCACCTTTTCATTCCGGATAAGGGGAAGAAGCCAGTCATGTCTCTTTTTGACTTCCCCACACCCTGTGAGCTCAGCCAACCTCCCCAGCCTGCTGTAGAACCCCATGTTCCATGTCCCCCGGGAAAGGGTTGGGAAGTGATGGCCAATATCGGCTATGTTCATGGCCGCGGACTAGGCACGGATGAAAAGGGAGAGATCCAGAGCGTCCAGGCAATTAGGAGGTTGTTACCCAAGGCCGGTCTAGGTTTCCGCCCAGACCTGTCCATCCAAACCCCTTCATACTGTATCAACCTCTTACCTGGACTTTAAAGGAGCATTTTGTCCAGGGGCCAACCCAGTTGGGGACCAGGGAGCCCATGATTGAAGAAATACCTTGCTCTGGAAGTGAGGATGAAGAAGAAGAAGAGGAAGAGGATGCCCAAATAGAGGACATTTCTGACGATTTTGGCCTCCTCTCACTCTTTGGGTCTGATCTCCCTTCTCCCCCATCTTCACCACCATCATCTCCATCTCCCTCTACTGCTGTATGCCCGCCACAATTCAGTTCCTCCACCACCTCTAATCCCCTTCGTTCTCCTCCTGTCCTCTCTCCATCCCATCCCACCAGTCGAGGCTACCTTGAGTCAGCAACTCCTGGTCAAGGCCTTGACTCCCAAAAAAAAATGTCAATTTTGAAAATGGAAATCCGAGGTCTCCATTGAGCACCCCTACTCTCTGGAACCTCTTCTGCTCGGCCAGGGGCCGACGCTTTCCGGCTTAAGTTCCTCTTCCTCTTGCTCCTCTAGGAGCACTTCCCCTGTACATAGCAGTCATGTAAATAGTAGTATAGATTCTAGTTTAGAGTCGGGTCTAGAGGCTAGTATAGGGTCTGGTCTAGGTTTAGAAGAGTCTAGTTCCTCTCAGCCATGTGTGCGCAAGGAGAAGGGTAGGCAGGTTCTTGCCCATTTTGTCATGGCCTTGGCTGAGAGATGTGCTAAGTTAAGTCAAGTCCCAGAGTTTCTTGAGGATCCTGCTCTCGTCGAGTCTGACTTTGAAGAAGGTGACTCCATAGATGACAGTTTAGGAGTTATTTGCTAGATTTTGATGAGGAAGGTAAGTCAGGAGATGCTGGGTCGGGAGAAGAGGACCCAGTGAGCTCTTATGTGGATGCAAAAGAGGTTCGACGAGCCAACCATGGCTGCAGACGAGCCTACTAAAGAGGTAATCTTGGCACTGAAGAATCCCCGAAGACAGTTTTGATTAATGCCAACTTGAGTGTTGAAGAAGAAGAAGCCTTGGTAGCTATTCTTAAAGAATTTTCCGACGGATTTGCTTGGTCTTACGAGGATATGCCGGGACTCGACACCTCTTTGGTTGAGCACCGATTGGTCCTAAAAGCCGACGCATAGGCTGTTAAGCAAAAGTTGAGAAGGCTACATCCTAAGCTTGCACTCAAGATCAAAGAGGAAGTTGACAAGTTGCACAAAGCCAAATTATTAGGGTTGTGCTATATCCACAGTGGGTAGCTAATATCGTTCCTATGATGAAGAAGGACGGTAGGGTTAGGATCTGTGATGGAACGCCTCGGACAAGCCCGTTAAACTGATAACGTACTTGATCCGAGTCGGCCTCCCGCGAACGGGCCGAAGCCTCGCAAGGGATACCAAACCACAGTCCGTGTAAACACAAAGAAACACACCACATTATATATATAATATAAATATATCACAAGTTACATAGCCATATTCCACAAAACTGAAAAGAAGTACAAGAGCCTGGGGCATACCCCGAGGTACAACTGAAGAAAATAAACAACTAACTACACAGCACCGCTAGAGCTGCTACTACACAGCTGGAGGTACCGACCCTGCACCGCTACGACGCGGCTTCGAACTGGACGACGGTCGAGAAACGTCCTCCTCGCTCTCACCTGTGGGGGTAGGGGTGAGCCTCGCTAGTCACTGGCTCAGTAGGGAACTCCCCTAAAACCGAGCAAACCAAAACCACAGGTGCAAAAGTAATAAACAGTCCCAACAATTTATAGAATAGCTAAGCAAGTAATTAAAGCTGTAAAAGTACTCACCATTGCCGACTAGGTAAAATGACAATATTAAATAAACGGCAAACCCAAACAGGTGTACAAGCTAAAGTAGAGACAGCCAAACACGAGTCACGTAAACTGGTTCGCGACACCAAAAACTGACTCGGACAAGCTAACACAGGTCTACCTCTCAGTCTCGCAGCCACGGACGAAAGGTCCAGCTGCCGCTCCACGAGAAAAAGTCAAGCAACTGTGGAGACCAACTAAACACCACCACCTGCGGACCACACGGTCATAGGCCCATGCCTGACACCTCTGGAGATCCTGGCCCGAACTCTCTAGAGTGAGGCACTGGAAAAGGACTAGCTGTGGTCCAGTACGTCTACTGGTGTCCGTACCCCCAACTACGAGCGCGCTACAAGTGACTAAAGACAAACACAAGTGTCACTGTCCATTGTCGTCTGTCCCTCAGTCGGACGTACAACTCTAGCACAAGAGTGAGGGTGTTTGTGTGTGTAGAAATTTCTGAAATGGCTGATAGGAGAGATTGGGGTGGTGGAGGAGATGATCCGGAGGAAAGCACCAGCGTATGATAGAAAGGATTTGGGAGAGCCTCACGTATATCAGGCAAGAAGGATCAGCAGGCGCCAGTACCACCGGTGCAGTGCCACCTGGGGATGGAGAGGCTGTACCTGTTGCTCCAGTTCCGCCGAGAGTGGAGGTACCTTTTGTAGCACCTGTGCCACCACCACCACCAGTGTTTTTAGCGGAAGAACCAGTGTTGCAGGTTGAAAATTTTCTGAGATTGCAGCCACCTACTTATTCAGGAGGGCCGAATCCAGATACAGCTGAGCACTGGGTTCATGAAATAGAAAGAGTTTTTGCGACTATGAGGTGTCCGGCAGCAGATAGAGTGGTGTTAGCTGCTTATCAGTTGAGAGGTTTTGCTTTAGAATGGTGGCGATTGAAGATGCAAACCACTTTTGCAGGCAGGACGGAAGAAGCTATCACTTGGCCAGAGTTTCTTGATGTATTTAATGATACATTCTTTCCGATCCAAGTGCAGCAAGTAAAAAGAGAGCAATTCCGAACTCTTCAGCAGGTAACTCTTCAGTCTTAGAGTACCAGATGAGATTTATGGCACTTAGCCGTTATACGCCATATGTGGTTTCAGATAATAATATGATGGTTGAGTACTTTATTAGAGGTTTGAGAGTGAATTGCAGGATGCGATAGTACCTCTTATGTGCAGGACAGTGGAAGAGGCAGCGCAGAGGGCAGCTACTTTGGAGAGATCTATCCGTACTCGTCAGACAGGTGAATCAGGTTCAGGTAGTTTTCGGCTACCGCAGCAGACAGTAGGTGCAAGCAAGGGCAAGGCACCAGCAGGACCTTCTTCATCTGGTTTCAGGAAATGGGGCCAGAAGTTAAAGCAAACATTTAAAGGCAAAGGAAGAGGATGGGGAGGTCGTCAGCAGTTGCAGCAGGGCCGAGGTAGGCCTGAGGTGGAGGAGTCGCAGCAGAGTACTGCCAGGCAGCCTATTGTTCCTCCAGGGTATAGATGTTATAATTGCAATCAGCCGGGACATTTGATTCGCAATTGTCCGTATGCAGAGAGTAGGGTATGGCAGAGGTGTGCTGCAGCAGCAGCCTCAGCAGTTCCCACAGCCACAGGCAGGTCGTGGTAGAGGAGCACCGCAGCAGCGAGGGAGAGGCCGGGTTATGGCTATCACCCGAGCCCAGGCAGAGGCGTCAAATATGATAGAAGGTACTTTACCTCTTTATGAATATTCAGCAAGAGTCTTATTTGATTCGGGTGCCTCTCATTCTTTTATTTCCGAAGAATTTCTGGATTGCATAGCTCATCCTTTAGAAGAGAAGTCTTGTGAGTTAGTGGTGGAGGTTCCTTCAGGTGAGTTCTTACTCACTTCGAGCTATATAGATGAAGCTCCTGATTAATTGAAGGGAACCAGATGCCGGGTCGGTTGTATGCCCTGCAGCTATCAGATTATGATATCATTCTGGGTATGGATTGGCTTGAAATGTATGGAGCAATGTTAGATTGCAGAAAGAAAAGGATCAGATTTTGTCATCCTAATGGTGCAGTGTTTGAATATCAAGGTATGCCTTTTATACCTCCAAGTTTCTAATTTCTGCAATTAAAGCTAGAAAGTTGATAAATGATGGGTGTGTGGCCTATTTAGCCTCAGTAAGTTTGGTAGAAGCCAGTCAGCCAATGGAAGTAGTTCCCGTGGTTAGGGAATTTGCTGATGTTTTTCCGAAAGATTTGCCTGGTTTAGCTCCACACAGAGAGGTGGACTTTTCTATTGAGTTGCTGCCAGGTACCATGCCGATTTCCAAAGCCCCATATCGGATGGCACCAGCAGAACTTAAAGAATTGAAAAAGCAATTAGAAGAGTTGTTGCAGAAAGGTTTTATTAGACCGAGTCATTCCCCGTGGGGAGCGCCGGTTTTATTTGTGAAAAAGAAGGATGGAAGTTTTCGATGTGCATTGATTATAGAAAATTGAATGATGCGACCATAAGAATAAGTACCGTTGCCGAGGATAGATGATTTATTTGATCAATTGCAATCAGCAAAGGTGTTTTCTAAGATTGATTTGAGGTCCGGGTACCATCAGTTGAGAATTAAAGAGGAGGATATAGATAACCAGCGTTCAGAACTAGATATGGTCACTATGAGTTTGTGGTAATGCCTTTTGGGTTGACTAATGCTCCTGCAGGTTTTATGCATCTGATGAATAGAATTTTTCATCCATATTTAGATCAATTTATTGTGGTCTTTATTGATGATATTCTAATTTATTCAGCATCTGAAGAGGAGCATGCAGCTCATTTGAGGTTTACCTTGCAGTTGTTAAGAGATAACCAGCTGTTTGCTAAATTTAGTAAGTGTGAATTCTGGTTAAAGGAAATTCAGTTTTTAGGTCATGTTATTTCAGCCAAAGGAGTAGCAGTAGACCCAAGTAAAGTGGAAGCTGTGTCTAGGTGGGAAGTGCCTAAGTCAATAACCGAGATTAGAAGTTTTCTGGGGTTGGCAGGTTATTATAGGCGCTTTATTCAAGATTTTTCTAAGATTGCAGCACCTATGACTAGATTGACCAGAAAGGGTGTCCTTTTGTGTGGTCCGGTGAATGTCAGAGAAGTTTCATGGAATTGAAGAAAAGACTTACATCAGCACCTATATTGACATTGCCGGCAGGGAGTGGTGGTTTTGTATGTATACTGATGCTTCAAGTAGAGGTCTTGGTGCAGTGCTTATGCAGCATGATAAAGTAATAGTTTATGCATCCAGGCAATTGAGCCAGCAGAGGAGAATTACCCCACTCATGTTTAGAATTGGCAGCAGTTGTATTTGCTTTAAAAATGTGGAGGCATTATCTGTATGGCGAGAGATTTGAAATTTTTACAGATCATAAAAGCTTGAAGTATATCTTCTCGCAGAAAGATTTGAATCTTCGCCAGCGCAGATGGGTTGAATATTTGAAAGATTATGATTTCAGTTTGGCTTACCATCCGGTAAGGCCAATGTTGTAGCTGATGCCTTGAGCAGAAAGGCATATATGAATTTGATGATGATTAAAGAATGGAAGTTTTATGAAGAAGTAGCAGAGAATTCCTTGTATGTGCCCAGCAGTCAGCGACGGGCAATTTTAGCTGCCAGTGCAGTAGAGCCATCTTTATATTGGCAGATCATTGAAGCTCAGAGAGCAGATGCAGGTTACCTGAAATTGTAAAAATGGAAGGAGTTTCTATTGATGATAATTGTGTGGTCAGGCTTCGGGGCAGGTGTTTGTTCCTGCAGAGAGAGAGGTGAAGCAGCGAGTTCTAGAAGAGGCTCATAAATCTAGGTACACTATTCATCCGGGTAGTACTAAAATGTACCATGATTTAAGGAAGTATTTTTGGTGGCCTCATATGAAGAAAGAAATAGCAGAATTTGTGGCAAGATGTGCTATCTGTCAGCAGATTAAAGCAGAGCATCAAAAGCCTGGAGGTCTATTGCAACCGTTGCCTATTCCACAGTGGAAATGGGATGATATCGCAATGGACTTTGTGGCAGGTTTACCAAGGTCGAGTTCAGGGCATAATGGAATATGGGTGTTGTTGACAGATTGACTAAGGTGTGCAGATTAGTGGCAGTAAGTATGTCTTGGACAGTGGACAGGTTGGCAAATATTTATGTTGAAAGAATTGTTCCACTGCATGGTATTCCAAAGACTATTGTATCTGATAGAGATCCAAGATTTACTTCTGGTTTTTGGAGAAGTCTGCAGAAAGTAATTGGTTCTGAATTAAGATATAGCTCCGCTTATCATCCCCAGACAGATGGTCAGACAGAGAGGACCATTCAGACAATTGAAGATATTTTGCGGGATTGTTGTTTAGTTTGGGGAGGCAGTTCGGAGCATCATTTGGGAATGGTTGAGTTTGCCTACAATAATAGTTATCATAACAGTCTTGGGATGGCACCGTATGAAGCTCTATATGGAAGGCCATGTAGAACCCCATTAAACTGGCATGAAGTGGGAGAAAGGCAATTAGTGGGTCCTGAATTGATTCAGCAAACCACGGAAGTGGTGAAGCTTATTAAAGAAAAACTGCAGGCAGCTCAAAGTAGGCAGAAAAGTTATGCAGATGTGCGAAGGAGACCACTTCAGTTTGAGGTGGGAGATTTTGTTTTTCTGAGAGTTTCCCCAAGTAAGTGTAATGAGATTTGGCAAGTCTGGGAAGTTGAGTCCAAGGTATGTGGGACCTTTCCAGGTGATTGAAAGAATTGGGGAAGCAGCTTATAGGCTGGATTTGCCAGCTGATTTTGCAGATGTGCATGATATTTTCCATGTCTCTATGTTGAGAAAATGTATTGAAGATCCAGCTCAAATAATTAGATATCAAGGTGGTGACCTGAGGCCGGACATGACTATGCCAGAGTATCCGGTACAGATCACAGATCGAAAGATGAAGAAGCTGAGGAATAAAGAAATTGAGCTAGTTAAAGTGAGATGGGAAAATAGGTTGGGTGGTGAGGATACCTGGGAGTTAGCTGCAGAAATGGCTAAAGGGTATCCCTATCTGTTTGAATAAGTTTGAGTATTTTCTTTTTAGATGATAGTATTTGTAAAGGTGTGTATGTAGAGTTGTTTAACTTTGAATTGTGTTATGAATTTCGAGGTCGAAATTTTCTTTTTAGATGATAGTAATGTAACGTCGCGTACTTTTCGGATCCATGCGGATCGTGTGTGTGTGTTGTAGCGGCCGTTGTGAGGCCAGTGTGAGTCGGTGTTGCGTGGATGCATGGTGTGGATGTGTGGTTTGTCCAGGTGTAGAGCAGGGTAGGTCCTGAAATGGAATGGACCTGCTGCTGTTCTGTCTGAGTTGGCGGCCAGGGTGGCCGTTTACTGGTAGGCGTTCAGATTAGGGACATTACATAATGAGCTTAGCGGCAGTAATTGTGGACGTTTTGGCTGGCGGTTGATGTTGGCGACAAGGGGGTTGACGCCAACCTGTCAGTTCAACAGGTTATAGGCTCACCCGAGGGCTGTTTTCTCAGCTCACTCTCATCCCCTTGCCCCAGCTTGCTGCCCCGAGTCTTTGAAGCTTCAAAAGTTATCGAGGAGTAGTTGGACGATCATAGAATGCGCGGCATCGCTTAATTACGAGAGGAGGAAACGTCGCGGCGTGGTGCAATTCGCGTGGGAGCTCGCGGAGGGCTCGGCGTGAACCGGGGGATTGCAGGAGATTCTAACGCGTTCTGAGGTAGGGGACGAACCCTGGTAGCTCCGTAGAAACATTAAAAGACATCATAATCACTTGAACCAGCATGTTAATCCATATTTGGATAGAGTTGCACCATGTGGGATAAAGGGTGGTTTGAGTTATTTAATGTTCAGGGCATGTTTTAGTGGGTTGTATTGGGTTCTAGCATGCTAAAGGAATCGCATTTGCATGTTTTTCAGTAGTTAGAACAGTTAGAAAGCCGCAGAACCAGATTAGGGTTTCTGCAAGGTTTATGGCCGAAGAACTTGGCGTCAAGATCGCTTGTCGCCAAGATCCTCAGCCAGGAGGTTAACGGTCAGAACCCTTGCCGTTGACTCCCAGTAAGCGGCAATCGATGTGGCCGCCTACTTCTATTTGAGAGAAATGACTAAGTACGATAATTATCGATAATGCATGTGTGTTGACGCATGAGGTGCACTGAGTGCACTTGGTTTACGTGTTTAGCATACAAGGTATGCTATTAGTTGTTTACTTCGGTGACTGCGCATTGTGTATGCGAGTCAGTTGGGTTCACGTGTAGTGGACAGTGGTTACTTGTGGTTTACGTGAGGTTTCACGTGGTTTGTGTGTGACGTGCACGTGGTTCTGTGTACGTGGCGAGTAGTACGACGCCTACGTGGTTACCTCTCCAGTTGGATGCCCCAGGTTCTTTGTGAGCCAGGTTGTTAGCTCGGGGCTTTGTCTCGGTACTTGTGCTGTACCGTCGAGGTCTGTGTCGTCTGACCTGGACACCCTCACTCTGTGTTAGAGTTGTACGTCCGGCTAAGGGAAAGACGACAGTGGGACAGTGACACTTGTGTTTGTTTTTGGACACTTGTAGCGCGCTCATAGTTGGGGGTACGGACACCAGTAGACGTACTGGACCCCAGCTAGTCCTTTTCCAGTGCCTCACTCTAGTGAGCCCAGGCCAGGGTCTCTGGAGGTGCCAGCATGGGCCTGTGACCGTGTGGTCTGCAGGTTGTGGTGTTTAGTTGGTCTCCACAGTTGCTTGACCTTTTTACGTGGAGCGGCAGCTGGACCTTTCGTCCGTGGCTGCGAGACTGAGGGGTAGACCTGTGTTAGTTGTCCGAGTCAGTTTCTGGTGTCGCGAACCAGTTCACGTGGCTCGTGTTGGCTGTCTCTACTTTAGCCTGTACACCTGTACTGGTTTGCCGTTTAATTATTACTGTTGTTTCTCGTAGTCGGCAGACGGTGAGTACTTTTACAGCTTTACTTACTTGCTTAGCTGTTATATAAATTCCTGGTATTGTTACTGCTTTCGTACTTGTGGTTTTGTTTCGCTCGTTTTGGGGGAGTTCCCTACTTAGCCAGTGACTAGAGAGGCTCACCCCTACCCCCACAGGTGGAGCGAGGAGGACGTCTCTCGTCCGACGTCCAGTTCCGGGCCGCGACGTAGTGGTGCAGGGTCAGCACTTCCAGGCAGAGTAGCTTCAGCAGTGTAGTTTTATTGTGTTTACTTTCTTCAGTTGTACCTCGGGGTATGCCCCAGGCTCTTGTACTTCTTTTTAGCTTTTGTGAAAATTGGCTATGTAAACTTGTGAAATATATATAAAATGTGGTGTGTTCCGTTATGTTTACACGGACTGTGGTTTGGTATCCTTGCGAGGCTTCGGCCCGTTCGCGGGAGGCGGACTCGGATCAAGTACGTTATCGGTTTAACGGGCTTGGCCGAGGCGATCCGTCACAACATGACCCAGAAACTGAATTTCTTTCAACAAGTTCACACTTATTGAATTTAGCAAACAACTGGTTATCTCTTAACAATTGCAGAGTCAATCTCAAATGAGCTGCATGCTCCTCTTCAGTGCTGAATAAATCAGAATATCATCAATAAAGACCACAATGAATGGTCTAAATATGGATGAAAAATTCTATTCATCAGATCCATAAAACCTGCAGGAGCATTAGTCAACCCAAATGGCAGCAACTCAATGGTAAAGTCCACCTGGCAGCAACTCAATGGTAAGTCCACCTCTCTATGTGGAGCTAAACCAGGCAAATCCTCAGGAAAAACATCGACAAATTCCCTAACCACGGGAACTGCTTCCACTGGCTGACTAGCTTCTACTAAACTTACCGAGGCTAAATAAGCCAC
Organism: Colocasia esculenta; assembly: GCA_014218235.1. NCBI lineage: Eukaryota > Viridiplantae > Streptophyta > Magnoliopsida > Alismatales > Araceae > Colocasia > Colocasia esculenta. Next base: position 29 of record JACBKR010002510.1, on the reverse strand, counting down.
ACATCCAGCAATTATCAACTTTCTAACTT
>JACBKR010002509.1:0-51372 GCA_014218235.1 Colocasia esculenta | reverse complement strand
AAAAGGGGGAGATTGATGATTAGTCCATCCCCATATAATTTTTATTTAATTATATACAATTTTGACGATTAACAAAACCCTAACAAGTATTTTCTAACAAGTTTTATGAAGTTTATCCACAGGGAATAAATCGAGCCAAATCTGTAAGTAATTCTTACACTGTAACATTTAAAGTTCAAAGTATGCATTTCTTCTAAGCACACATCGATTTCCCTTATAAGCATAACGATTTCATAAGTATCGTATAACAATTTTCCTTACAGCATGAACGATTCTATCGCAACAACGATTTCATCGTATAACGATTTGATAAGTTTGTAGAAGAACGATTCTATCGCTACAACGATTTCATCATATAATGTAGTACCCCGGAAAATCTATTAATTAAAAATTATAGATAAATAGAAAATTTATCTATTAATAAATTCAATTAGTTAAAACGGTACGCATCATTATTGCATGCGTATAAACCCCTTTAAAAATTTTGTAAAAATAGTAGTTATACTTTAAATAATATTCTCTAATGACTCATCACGAAATTTGGGTGTAGAAAAAAATATTTGGACTTAGTTTAAGAATTTATGCGACTTATTAGCATAATCAAGGAATAAGTCGAAGAATCTATTATTTTATGATCCAAAGTGGATTATAAATTAAATAAATATATGAGTAGACTTTAAATAATATGGGATGATAGCCCATTATGATATTTAGACCAATGGACAATCTTGGCCCATGAATAAATTCTCTAATAAAAGGATAATTAAAAATCCAATAAGTAAAGTAAGAACGTGGGATGTACAATTTAGCTCACACGAGTTATTGGGCCAAGAGTAAGAGCCTAAATGATGAATATTAGAAATATTGGCATGAATAATATTTAATCGAATTACAAATATGAAATTACTTGAATAAGTGTGATAAATATATTTAAATTAGAATAAAGGGTGAATAAATAGAATTAAATCAATACCCATTAAGCTAAATTAGTAATGGGTTTTACTAATGATCCTAGCATAAAGTTTTGGGCCCAATTATGAAGAGTCCATCATGAGATGGGAGATAATTAAGCTAAATTCGTACCTAAAATATTAATAAATAGAAAATGGTTAAGATAATGAGTATTTTAACTCTTAATTATCTTAGAAAGAGTTCTAAACCTAGTATAACTCAATAGGACTCTATCCTAATCTGAAAAAGGGGATTTAGATGAGAGACAATTGGGTTAAAGAGAGAAGACTCATATTAAATAGTGAAATTCGTAACTAAATTATCTCATAATTAAAAAGAGGTAATTAAGGCACTATTATGAATCATATATATATATAGAAAAGAGACCTAAACTTAAACTTATACTAACCCATTACCCACGAAATTAAACCTCTTATCTATCCTATTAGGTGGGATAATGCAAGAAATAAGGGGATAAATATAGAAATTAAAGAGTTGGAAAGAGAAGGAAGAGTTTTAGAGAGGATGGACTCTTGTAGCAACCAAATACATCCTAATACAACCCTATCAACCCTCATTTTCGTGCTTAGACTTTGGGAGATGAAGGGAGAGGCTGGAGAACGAAGGAGCAAGAAGGAGGAGCTTGGAAAGGAGGGATTTCATCTCGTTCTTCATAAAAAACCCTAGCTTTTCATTCTTACAACGAAAGGTAGGCAATCTCTCAAGAAAAAATCGTGTAAAAATTATCCTAGGTAGCCCTCATGTACCTTTTCAAAAGCCCTATGGTTTTGTTGTATTCCGCTCATCCATTTAGGTTAATTTAATTCGTGAAATCCTGCTATTACCATAAACTGAAATCTCACATTTTCTCTAATTCCCCACATGTACTTGCTCTCGTGCCATGATAAAATTCTCATGTATACTTCATCTTATTATCTTTCAAACGCCCTGGTCTTGCTTGATTTCGATCTCCCATGAGGGAGAATTAAATCTTTGAACCTCTATCTGTTACATGTACCTGACTCTTCAAGTTTACCTTTATACTTCGTGCATACTGGATATCTTGCTATGAGAAAATTCTCTAAAATACTACATCGTGTTAGCTTTAGAACGCCCCTAGTTTTGTAATTTTTCATTATGCATACATCCCTAATTAATTCGTTGAACCCTGACTGCACCTGTTTAGGTCACCAAAAAGTAACCTGATCAATGTATGTCTAAACCTTGTCTATTTTCAAATTAATCGTGCATGTTGATATATATACATGTCTAATTCGTTTAAAACTGGTTTCATGCTTTTTGGACCTCTATACGATTTAATATCGAATTTTGAATAGCTATGTGTCAAGCAGACCCATCTGGAAAAAGGGCAAATCTCTCTTTTCTGGGCTCGGGCCACCTCCTGAGGTCGCGACGGCGCGATACGCCGCGATCTCAGAGGGTCGCGTCACCAAGACCCGTCGCGATCTGATCGCGATAGGTTGACTGACCGCGACCTTCCTCCGGTTCACCCCAGTGCCCAGTTCAGCAGAACGCGGCCGGACACCGCAACGCGACACGATACGACGCGAAAGCATGTCGCGACCTACCTTATCGCGACCCTCCGCTGTGTCACGACATGACCTTATCGCGACCCGCCTCCATGTCGCGACCTGAACGCGACCTTACCGCATCGCGACCTTAACAGAACAGCCCAAACCCTGATTTGCTTATATAAACTTACTAATTGCTCCATTTATTCCCTGCTAAACCCAGATCATGCACTGTAAGAACAATAGCGACCTGTTAATGAATATTGAGTAATATTCACATGTTTTTAATCAAATAAAAGATGTGTGCACAATCCATCTTGTTCTCGTGATTATCTCACACGTACACATACTATACATGAATGATTGCCATGAAACCTTATTAAATTGCCCAATAATATATCTGGTAATTGAGTTAACTATTTACTTAATATCCTAATTGTTTTAATGGACTTGTCTTCGTTTTTAATCGCGTGATTCGTACACCGTTACCGCTTCCCTCGACCTTCAAGTACTCGAGGCACGACGGACCCATTTTCTATACACTTTATCTTGACTTGGACCACCTCTCCACCGGGAATACTCTCGACTGGACTAGGGAATCCTTGTCAAGACCTCCGTAAGTCTTCTTGGCTTTGGCGCACGTCTTTAGTCAACGAGCTGGTTGTACCTTTAAATCCTGTTACACCCTTAGGGATCAGTACGATCCAAACGGCCTTAGTAAGATCTCTCTTATCTTGTGATCACGCCGAACCACCTGGCCAGTCATCTTAGCACGGCTAGTGGGCGGGTGGTGACTTTTTCTACCAGACTGCCGGTACCGACCTGGTGCTGTGCAACCGTTACTATCGTGGCTTATCGTTGTTTTACGATTATACCCCTACCTCGTCTACTATCCTTGTACTCTCATCTGTTCACATTCACTCTACATTCTCGTCTATTCATCTAGTACTCTCTTGAGGCTCTTGAGCTGTTGTGGCTCCCATTACTTGTACTATACATGACTGTCTAGTGCCATAATATGGGTCCGGTGACCCTCCTGACTTGAATGCATACTGTGCAGGGCACGGAGAGTGTCCGAGGGGCTCCAATCTAGTCCTGGGGGCAGAGAGCCACCCGAAAATACCTGCAGGGGCTATTGACGGTGTTCTGCATTGCACCGGTTCTGACTATCTCGACATTGGCTAGACATCTAATTGTTACACTATTAGTCTGAGGAGTTCAGACGTACTGTATCATTTCGGTGCTATTACTGTGTTAGCACTGACTGTTATAACAGTAGTCTGAGGAGTTCAGACATACTGTACTATCGTTAAACGGCTACTGTCCCAAAGTGACTATGCCATACTCGACTAGTGCACTGTGGTGCAACCATACATGCTATCTCTTTACATACAATCTCGTTACAAGCTATCTTGATATACAAGCTATCTCGTTACACGCCACCTTGATACAAGCTATCCTACTACATGTCATTTTGATACACGCTATCTTGTTATACACTATCTTGTTACACGCTATCTCGTTATGTTGTCATCCTAATTTTGCAAAACTCTTGAGAAATGTATTATCGTTCACTTGTTATCTTGTACTATTACTCCTTGAACTATACTTGATCGTTCTCTCTAGTTAACCAGTGTTACAAGACATTAATCACTTAAAGCATGCTTGTTTACATGAGATATTAAGTCCTACTGAGCGTTATCGCTCACCCTTCGTTATTTGTTATTGTGTTTTCAGGTAAGTCAAGTGATGACCTTACACACATCAACGGGATTGGACTGGAGTGATGAGCGTCCTGGAGTCATAGCGATGGATTGTCCCCAGTACTCTAGAGTTAGTTTAGAGTTGCTTAGTTATCATTTCCAAATGTAATAAAGTCATTGAGCCTTATGTTTTGGCTCTAAATTAGTGGATGTAATAGTTTAGATGATTTATTAATAAAAATTAATATTTTATTGCAATTATTGTCCATTAGATGCTTGATATATGCGAATGTATGCGCAATTTACATTACCATACTCGTTGTTCATGCCTCCCCGATTTATTCCGCTGCTAATTGGCGGGGCATGACAGTTGGTATCAGAGCCTAGGATGTTCTTATCAGGATATTTAAGTCTAGGATGTTCTAGGTGAACTGCCCTAACACGTGTCTAAGTCAACCACCATACCTATGTGAGAATTGGGTAGAACCATGGTTAAGATCTTAATACATTTATTTATATATATATGTATCAACTTGGTAATACTTTAGCACCCAAAGTCTAAAAAGAAATAAATAAAATGTTATTGCTCGCAGGAGATTAGTAGAGATGGCTGGTGAGCATGCACAATTGCGGGACTTGCAAAGCACCGTACAAGAGTTAACTCAAGCCCTTAACAACGTGATTCAAGCAGGAGCAAGGAATGGGACAGGAGACTTGTACGGGAACTTTCAACGAATGAATCCCCCTAGGTTTAATGGAACTCTGGATCCCGATGAAGCCGAAATTGGGTAAAGACGATGGAACAGATCTTTAGAGTTATGCAATGTTCAGAACAAGAGAAAGTCCTTCTGGCAACCTTCCAATTGGACCGCGATGCTAGAGCTTGGTGGGAAGCAGCTAGTCGACGATTACCCAACATCAACATAGAGTGGGATGAGTTTTTAGAACTCTTCAACAACAAAATTTTTCCGAGAGGATTCGTGAGAAGAAGGCAAGGGAATTTGTCGAGTTAAAACAACGAATGATGTCTGTAGAAGAATATGAAGCACTATTGAAAGACTAGCACAATATGCACCACATTTGGTAAGTACGAAAAGATGAAGGCAAAGAGATTCTTAGAAGGATTGAGGCTTGTGTTCTGGGAAAAGTTGGCTCCGCTAGACCTTGTAGTATATTCAGAAATGGTGTTAAGAGCTCAAATAATAGAGGACACCATGAGACTTCTTGAAAAGATCCATAAGAAGAAGACGTTGAAAAGGGAACGTGATACCCATTCCAATATAATAAAGAAAAAATTACAGTAGATAGCAAGAGAATGAAAGGGGAAGTAAAGCGGAAGGAATTCTGTAAATTTTGTAAAAAGCCAGGGCATCAGATGGATAACTGTTGGAAGAAATTGGGCAGATGCTTGCGTTGTGGAAGTCAACACCACCAAGTCATCAACTGTCCAATAGAGAAGAACCAAACTTCACGCCAAGGACGATTACAAGCCCTTGTGGATATAAATCATGCCAATCAAAGGGGACAAGGTACCATCACTAAACCCTTAGTTAAATTTCATATTATTTTCTCGATAACAAAACCCTAAGTGAGGGAGATGATGGAATGAAATATTCAGAATAAATTAGTAGTCGTATCTCATAAAATTTGGGGACCAAATTCTATTAAGTGGGGGAGGATGTAGTACCCCGAAAAATCTATTAATTAAAAATTATAGATAAATAGAAATTTTTATCTATTAATAAAAATTCAATTAGTTAAAACGTACGCATCATTATTGCATACGTATAAACCCCTATAAAAATTTCGTAAAAATAGTAGTTATACTTTAAATAATATTCTCTAATGACTCATCATGAAATTTGGGCGTAGAAAAACATTTTGACTTAGTTTAAGATTTATGCGACTATTAGCATAATCAAGGAATAATTCGAAGAATCTATTATTTTATGATCCAAATGGATTATAAATTAAAATAAATATGAGTAGACTTTAAATAATATGTGATGATAGCCCATTATGATATTTGGACCAATGGACAATCTTGGCCCATGAATAAATTCTCTAATAAAAGGATAATTAAAAATCCAATAAGTAAAGTAAGAACGTGGGATGTACAATTTAGCTCACACGAGTTATTGGCCAAGAGTAAGAGCCTAAATGATGAATATTAGAAATATTGGCATGAATAATATTTAATCGAATTACAAATATGAAATTACTTGAATAAGTGTGATAAATAGATTTAAATTAGAATAGGGTGAATAAATAGAATTAAGTCAATACCCATTAAGCTAAATTAGTAATGAGTTTTACTAATGGTCCTAGCATAAAGTTTTGGCCCAATTATGAAGGGTCCATCATGAGATGGGAGATAATTAAGCTAAATCGTACCTAAAATATTAATAAATAGAAAAGGGTTTAGATAATGAGTATTTTACTCTTAATTATCTTAGAAGAGTTCTAAACTTAGTATAACTCAATAGGATTCTACATAATCTGAAAAAGGGGATTTAGATGAGAGACAATTGGGTTAAAGAGAGAGACTCATATTAACTAGTGAAATTCGTAACTAAATTATCTCATAATTAAAAAGAGGTAATTAAGGCACTATTATGACTCATATATATATAATAGAAAAGAGACCTAAACTTATACTAACCTATTACCCACGAAATTAAACCTCTTATCTATCCTATTAGGTGGGATAATGCAAGAATAAGGGGATAAATATAGAAATTAAAGAGTTGAAGGAGAAGGAAGAGTTTTAGAGAGGATGGACTCTTGTAGCAACCAATACATCCTAATACAACCCTATCAACTCTCATTTTCGTGCTTAGACTTTGAGAGATGAAGGGAGAGGCTGGAGAACGAAGGAGCAAGAAGGAGGAGCTTGGAAAGGAGGATTTCATCTCGTTCTTCATCAAAAACCCTAGCTTTTCATTCTTACAACGAAAGGTAGGCAATCTCTCAAGAAAAAATCGTGTAAAAATTATCCTAGGTAGCCTTCATGTACCTTTTCAAAAGCCCTATGGTGTCGTTGTATTCCCTCATCCCTTTGGGCTAATTTAATTCGTGAAATCCTGCTGTTACCATGAACCAAAATCTCACGTTTTCTCTAATTCCCCACATGTACTTGCTCTCATGCCATGATAAAATTCTCGTGTATACTTCATCTTATTATCTTTCAAACGCCCTTGGTCTTGCTCGATTTCGATCTCCCATGAGGGAGAATTAAATCTTTGAACCTCTGTCTATTGCATGTACCCGACTCTTCAAGTTTACCTTTAAACTTCGTGCATACTAGATATCTTGCTATGAGAAAATTCTCTAAAATACTACATCATGTTAGCTTTAGAACGCCTCTAGTTTTGTAATTTTTCATTATGTATACATTCCTAATTAATTCGTTGAACCTGACTGCCCCTATTTAGGTCACCGAAAAGCTGATCAATGTATGTCTAAACCTTGTCTATTTTCAAATTAATCGTGCATGTTGATATATATACATGTCTACTTTCGTTTAAAAGTAGTTTCATACTTTTTGGACCTCTATACGATTTAATATCGAATTTGAATAGCTATGTGTCAGCAGACCCATCTGGAAAAAGGGCAAATCCTCTTTTCTAGGCTCGGGCCACCTCCTGAGGTCGCGACGGCACGATACGCCGCGATCTCAGAGGGTCGCATCACCAGGACCCGTCGCAATCTGATCGCGGACAGGTTGATTGACCGCGACCTTCCCCGGTTCACCCCAGTGCCCGGTTCAGCAGAACGCGGCCGGACACCGCACCGCGACACGATACGACGCGAAAGCATGTCACGACCTACCTTATCGCGACCCTCCGCTGTGTCGCGACAGGACCTTATCGCGACCCGCCTCCATGTCGCGACCTGAACGCGACCTTACCCTGCGTCGCGACCTTAACAGAACAGCCCAAACCCTGATTTGCTTATATAAACTTGCTAATTGCTCCATTTATTCCCTGCTAAACCCAGATCATGCACTGTAAGAACAGTAACGACCTGTTAATGAATATTGAGTAATATTCACATGTTTTAATCAAATAAAAGATGTGTGCACAATCCATCTTGTTCTCGTGATTATCTCACACGTACACATACTATACATGAATGATGCCATGAAACCTTATTAAATTGCACAATAATATATCTGGTAATTGAATTAACTATTTACTTAATATCCTAATTGTTTTAATGGACTTGTCTTCATTTTTAATCGCTTGATTCGTACACCGTTACCGCTTCCCTCGGCCTTCAAGTACTCGAGGCACGACGGACCCATTTTCTATACACTTTCTCTTGACTTGGACCACCTCCACCGGGAATACTCTCCACTGGACTAGGGAATCCTTGTCAAGACTCCGTAAGTCTTCTTGGCTTTGGCACAGCGTCCTTAGTCAACGAGCTGGTTGTACCTTTAAATCCTTTTACACCCTTAGGGATCAGTACGATCCAAACGGCCTTAGTAAGATCTCTCTATCTTGTGATCACGCTGGACCACCTGGCCAGTGTTCTTAGCACGGCTAGTGGGCGTTGGTGACTTCTTCTACCAGACTGTCGGTACCCGACCTGGTGCTGTGCACCGTTACGATCGGGCTTATCGTTGTTTTATGATTATACCCCTACCTCGCTACTATCCTTGTACTCTCATCTGTTCACATTCACTCTACATTCTCGTCTATTCATCTAGTACTCTCTTGAGGCTCTTGAGCTGTTGTGGCTCCCATTACTTGTACTATACATGACGGTCTAGCGCCATAATATGGGTTCGGTGACCCTCCTAACTTGAATGCATACTGTGCAGGCACGGAGAGTGTCCGAGGGGCTCCAATCTAGTCCTGGGGGCAGAGAGCCACCCGAAAATACCTGCAGGGCTATTGACGGTGTCTGCATTGCACCGGTTTCGGACTATCTCGACATTGGCTAGACATCTAATTGTTACACTATTAGTCTGAGGAGTTCAGACGTACTGTATCATTGCGGTGCTATTACTGTGTTAGTGATAACGACACATTTTTAGCGTTAAATTTCATACATATAGTAATTTTAGACATCTTTATATCTGTAAATAATATGCATTTGGACTTTAATTTTCATCTCTCCATAAATAGTTTTGAACATATTAGTTGAGAATGTGTTAGAATACACGTGATTAAATAAGTCACTGTTTTGACAAATTAGTTACATAAGAAATCTTAGTAAATAAATGTTGTAAATAAAATTTTTCGTCACAATAATATTGTTGTAAATATTTTCAGTAACAAATAAGTATAAGTAAATGTAAATAATAAATTTTACTTATATCTCATCTAACTCTATTAAATAAATCAATATTTTTTAAACACCATCAAACACATTTCACCATCATGCCACACCCCATATATCCCATAATTAATCACCCTTTTTGGCCACGTATATCTATTTTACCCTTACCCTTTTCATGTCTTCCCCATCAGGAAGGCTGGAAGAGCTCGTGTGAAAAAGCCCTGGCGATTGGGGGCGGCCATACCAAGTCAGATGGTGCCTGGTGTGCGAGGCTGGCTATGGGTCCTGGCGATGGTGCTGCGCCAGCAGGTGTGAAGGGCGGCCAGGGCTCGTTGCTGCGCCCTCGCGCGATGCAGGCTGGAGCGGCTGCTGCTTGCTGGCGAAGCAGAGGCCAGGGTGCCTGGTTCGATGGGAGCTGCTGCGCAGCAGGTGGGTTGGGCGGTGCAAGGCGCGGCGGTGCAAGGCGCGGCGGTGCAAGGTGTGGCCAGCAGGGCAGGCCCTGTGTGCTGGGCTGGGCGTGAGGCTGGGCGATGGTGCATGCGGAGCTTCCGTGCGATGGAAGGGCGGTGCCCGTGCAGAGCAGCTGACGTGGAGATCCGTTGCGAAGCGGGAAGGAGCTGGGCGCGATGCTGAGCGCAGTTGTGCGTGTGGACTCGAGCATCCAGCAGGTTCTCCTGGCACCTATAAAGGAACCCCAAGGTCCTCCGATAGCGGGAGATTTAGCTATTTTTCCAGATTTTAGTTTCCATTTTTCTGTATTTTTCTTTTGAGCAGAGTTTGAGATGTTGGGGTTTTCCTCTTGGTCTCTGGTTCGCCATGGGAGATTCTTCTCTGGTTTGGCTAGTTGGTAGGAATTTCTTAGGATTTTAATTTCCATTTTACACCTGTCTTTTTCCTTTTTGAGAACAGTGAGAGACGGGTTGGCTGGTGCTTGTTCTTCTTCTCAGTTCTTGTTCTTTCTTCCATTTTTCTGTATTTTCTTGTTTTAGCAGAGCATGAGAGTGTTAGTTAGTTCAGCATTATGGATTTCTTAGCTTCTTCCTGTTCTTCATAGATCTTGGGTTTCACTGTTGGAGCTTTAAGATTTTAGTTTTTGCCATAATTTCTTCTGTAATTTCTTCTTTTGAGCAGAGCCAGAGAGGAGTGTTTCCGGAGGGATTGAGGAGGTTCAGATTTGAGTTTAATTCCTTGCCATTTCTTCTGTAGTTCTTTTTTTTTTCAGCAGAGCATTGGAAGGGATGACTCCTCCCGTTCGGAATTTTTCTTGGAATTTTATCTGTTCTGTATTATCTTCGATTCTTAGTTATTGTTAGATGAGGAGAATTCGATCCAGGGACAGTTGCTTATTCCAATTTTTTTTGTGTTGATCTCCTTCCTTTCTTCTATGGCAATTTCCTGCATTCTTGTTGGTTATCCGAGAGTTTGAGATAGTTCTTCTTTGTTCTACTGCGATAGTTTGAGGGCTACTGAGAGTTTGTTTGGTTTGTGCTACAGAATTTCATTTCGTTCATCTCTTCTAGTTGAGTAGGTGATTTTATTTTGGTTCAGTATTTGCTCTGTTCTGTTGGTTGAGTGGAGCAAGGGGTGCTTCGTCTTCCTCCTTTTTCAATTCTGTGAAGTTTTGGGCAGGGGTTTTGCATCTGGGAGGTTTGAGCATTTTCTTTTAGATTTCCTTCTCCTTGTTGCTGCTGTTGCGTTGGGGAAAGGGTCCAGAGCAACCCAGGGAATCATCTTTGGCTTGTCCTGTGTACCCGGGAGATTGGAACAATTCTTCTGAATGTTGTTTCTGATGTTTGGAATCTGAGTTCAATATCTAGAGTTCATATTCTGGAGTTCGGCTATTTGAGAGCTATGAGGTTGTGTGGAAAGATGGATTCAGTGATGTTATTTCTTCCTTCTGCAATTGTTGGTTTATTTCTGCTGTGTTAGATAGTCCAGTCTAGTGGTGTTGTTTACATTTAATTTCCATTTTGTATATGCTTAGAATAATTCAATCCTTGGTGTTTGATTTCAATTCTTCTGAATTTCCATTCTCCCTGTGTGATTTGTCCATTTCTTTCTTTATTTTACATGGTTCAATCCAATACTTTGTTCATCTTTTCTCTTCTTGGTTAATAGTTGAGCTGTGAGAGATTTGATTGGTGTTACTTACACAATTGATTCTAATGCAATATTAGTTTGGGGAAATAGTGTTTGTTCGAATGGTTTCAAATCAAGGTAGTTTTAATTCAAGCTTGTATTCGGCCTCTCCGTGGATATGACCTGTACTCACTATTGTGCTAGTTCATTTTTGTGTTTTGATTCGTGAGACAGTTTAGAGAAGGGGGCATTTTGACGTGTGCAACGAACTCTTGACAACGAAATGCACATCAACAATGTCGCGCGCTTCAGTTAGCACTGACTGTTATAACAGTAGTCTGAGGAGTTCAGACATACTGTACTATCGTTAAACGGCTACTGTCCCAAAGTGACTATTGCCGTACTCGACTAGTGCACTGTGGTGCAACCATACATGCTATCTCTTTACATGCAATCTCGTTACAAGCTATCTCGTTACACACGCCACCTTGATACAAGCTATCCTATTACATGTCATTTTGATACACGCTATATTGTTATACACTATCTTGTTACACCGCTATCTCGTTATGTTGTCATCCTAATTTGGCAATACTCTTGAGAAATGTATTATCGTTCACTTGTTATCTTGTACTATTACTCCTTGAACTATACTTGATCGTTCTCTCTAGTTAACCAGCGTTAGAAGACATTATCACTTAAAGCATGCTTGTTTACATGAGATATTAAGTCCTACTGAGCGTTATCGCTCACCTTCGTTATTTGTTATTGTGTTTTCAGGTAAGTCAAGTGATGACCTTACACACATCAACGGGATTGGACTGAGTGATGAGCGTCCTGGAGTCATAGCGATGGATTGTCCCAGTACCCTAGAGTTAGTTTAGTTAGGTTCTTAGTTATCATTTCCAATGTAATAAGTCATTGAGCCCTATGTTTTGGCTCTAAATTAGTGTGTAATAGTTTAGATGATTTATCAATAAAAATAAATATTTTATTGCAATTATTGTCCATTAGATGCTTTGATATATGCGAATGTATGCGCAATTACATTACCATACTCGTTGTTCATGCCTCCCCGATTTATTCCACTGCTAATTGGCGGGGCATGACATATAACGATTTGATAAGTCTATGAAACACGATTTCGGTCTCACAACGATCGTTAAGTGAAACAACGATTTCGGTCTCACAACGATTCGTTAAGAGAAACAACGATTTCGGTTCACATCGATTTCATAAGAAAAACAACGATTCGGTCATCGTTTTCTTAAGAAACAACGATTTGATTGTTGTAACGATTCGATAAGTGAAAACAACGATTTGATAGCTAGAACGATTTGCCTTTACGCTAGAACGATTTACTTGCACGTCGATTTGCTTTTGCTTTGTACTCGATTTGTTTATGTTTGAACAACGATTTGCTCAAACAACGATTTGTTTGTGTTTGTACAATGATTTGCTTGTACATCGATTTGTTTATGTTTGAACAACGATTTACTCAAACAACGATTGTTTATGTTTGAACAACAATTTTCTCAAACAATGATTTGTTTATGTTTGAACAATGATTTGTTTATGTTTGAACAACGATTTGCTCAAACAACGATTTGTTTATGTTGTACAACGATTTGCTTGTACATCGATTTGTTTATGTTTGAACAACGATTTGGTTATGTTTGAACAACGATTGCTCAAACAACGATTTGATTATATTTGAACAACGATTTGCATAAACAACGATTCCACCTCTTTGGTTTTCTCTCACTGTTGAAAATTAAAGAAGGTCTATCTATTGTGAATTCTCCAGAAATGTGCATTTGCAACCATTTTTGCCTTCCTCACCTTAATCTAACTGACCACCTAATATTGTCCTCCCTCTCTCTTCTCTTTCCAAAGCTGAACAGTCAAAAATCTTCTCTATGACTGAGGCTAAATCTGAAGAACAATGGGCTCGGGGCCATCAGTCTTTATACAGGCAATTCATATATTCCAGCTCTGCTTGATTCCCACCCGGGGATCACCCACTCTCTCTCTCTATGAGTGGTTTGTGATTCATCACAAAATACCTGGGGTCCTTTCATCCAGAAGGAGATCAAGCTCCAGGTACTTTCAGATGTTTAATGATTACTGCTATCTCCATAATCTGCCTGATGTTCAGCTTGGCCAATTCCAGCAAGCTATTTCTCTTCTTGGTTCGGATGCTGCTCATTCCACCTCCATCCAAGTGGATTTTGCCACTTTGGAGATACCAGATGTTGTGTTTCTGCCTCCACTTCATTCCTTAGTCATGGAATCTGCAGTAGGCCCTATTATTTTTGAAAGATTTGCCAGGGTAATGGGGCGCATTTCAGTGCAGAAAGGAAATTCCCTTGCATTCCACAGATTCATCTACCGGGAATATCACCAAGGCCACATCAAGTCTGATCTTCTTGCCCCTCTTTTGTCTAAATGTGAGCGGCTATCTCCATCAGACTGGGAAAGATTTTACCCTCTCACTGCTCAGCGCTTCTTGATCTCATGCTTCTCAGGCCAGATCAAATCAACCTCCTTTATCTGCTGTACAATTTCTAGATCTGAACTCCATTCATCTTGTTCGAGATCCATTTGATACATGGGTTGAGAGACCAAGTGTATGTGGCTATGAAAAAGCAACTGAAGGCCAATCAGATTTCTATCCAATTTCAGTTAATCAGTTCCTCCAGCATGCTAGTTTTGGCTCCTTTACCTTCTACAAATTTTCTCTTGACAGTAATGAATATGGCACTTTATAGAAGCTCAAAGGCAACTGCACATCCAGAGGATGGCTCCTGTTCTGGGACCCTCATACTCTATGGTTTATGGAGCCTTCCAAAGTTATTTTGAAAAGTAGGAACGCAAGGCATAGCCGATCATTACTCGCTATGCCTCCCTTCTGTCCCCTGCTTTCTACATTCCTGTACCTCCTCAGTGATATAATACAATGAAGAATCTTCTGGCTCCCATTTATCTTTCTTCTTTTGTCTCTTATGTATTTTGATTTCTTTTTGCTTAATGACATAAGGGGGAGAAATAAAACATTCTGAAATACATACTTAAATTTATTTTTTAATACATGTTATGTTTTGTCATCACAAAAAGGGAGAGATTGATGACCAGTCCATCCCCTATAATTTTATTTAATTATATACAATTTGGTAATTAAAAAACCCTAACAAGTTTTATGAAGTTTATCCACAGGGAATAAATCGAGCCAAATCTGTAAGTAATCTTACACTGTAACATTTAAAGTTCAGAGCGTGCATTTCTTCTAAGTGCACATCGATTTTCCTTATAAGCATAACAATTTCATAAGTATCGTATAACGATTTCCCTTACAGCATGAACGATTCTATCGCAACAACGATTTCATCGTATAACGATTTGATAAGTTTGTAGAAGAATGATTCTATCGCTACAACGATTTCATCATATAATGATTTGATAAGTCTATGAAACAACGATTTCGGTCTCACAACGATTAGTTAAGTGAAACAACGATTTCGGTCTCACAACGATTCGTTAAGAGAAACAACGATTTCGGTTCCATCGATTTCATAAGAAAAACAACGATTCGGTCATTAGTTTCTTAAGAGAAACAACGATTTGATTGTTGTAACGATTTGATAAGTGAAAACAACGATTTGATAGCTAGAACGATTTGCCTTTACGCTAGAACGATTTGCTTGCACATCGATTTGCTTTTGCTTGTACATCGATTTGTTTATGTTTGAACAACGATTTGCTCAAACAACCATTTGTTTGTGTTTGTACAACGATTTGCTTGTACATCGATTTGTTTATGTTTGAACAACGATTTGCTCAAACAACGATTTGTTTATGTTTGAACAACGATTTGCTCAAACAACGATTTGTTTATGTTTGAACAACAATTTGCTCAAACAACAATTTTTTTATGTTTGTACAACGATTTGCTTGTACATCGATTTGTTTATGTTTGAACAACGATTTGGTTATGTTTGAACAACGATTTGATTATGTTTGAACAACGATTTGCATAAACAACGATTCGCTTATACTTAAGTAATGACTTGTTCACACAACGATTTCATAACTTATACGACTATTTCTTTGTCATAACGACTTCATGGATTACATCGATTTCACACATGATATTCAAATATATATTTTCAAATATTGTGAAAGTCAAAGTCTTCCCACATGCATCACTAATATCTTTGCATTTAATGTGATTGTACACGTCTCTGCACGTTGCCTATCTGGGTGCCTTATATTCCTATATTTCTATAGCAAACACTTGTTAGGATAGCAGAATGGCATTTCTATTTTGGTGTACGTTCTTACTGCATAGTTTCTAACGTTGACTACAAGTATAGAGACAGTCTAGCTGTCTTTGTTTTAGCATTTATTGTTGTAGGTTTCTGCCAGTACCATGCTATACAATGTGGACAAATAGAAGCAAAGGATATCAAGATGAATATTCTCTTACGTGCATGTCTCGTAAAGTATTTATGACTGCAAGCATACCTGTTCCAGATGGTGAACCATTCAGTCTAACGTGCTTTAACAAGGAGACAACGACCACTTCACGACTATTTTGTTAAAGAGAAGATATATATATTTACAAGGTTGAAGACTCACAAATTAGTTTGATAATTTGAATCCTTGCGTGACAGAGCCTTCAAGAAAAACCTTCAAGAACGAAGAAGAGCCTCTTGCTTCATTCACATTCCTTAGCTCGTAGCTCTCATCCTTCATTGTATAGATTTTTGAGAGCTTGTAGTTCTGAGAGATTTGTTTTATTGTTGATCTTTCTCTCTCAGACTTTGCCTCAGATCAAGCATTTCATTGTAAGCTTGGTCTAGGGGCCTTTCGCTTTCTTTCTCATTTGTTGCGAAGTTCCTCTTCGGGTTGTGAAGAGAAGACCTGTTGAAAACAGGTGGTGTGTATTTCCTTCTGTAAGGAAGGAAGACCTGTGTATCAGGGGGTTGTACACCTCTTCAGGGTTAGAAGAGAAGGCCTGCGGCTGGATGTGTATGGGTCCTTGAGGGGGACTGTACCTTGGATAGTGAATCCCAAGTTGTTGCTTGGGGACTGGACGTAAGACTCCTTGGGATAGGAGGTCCGAACCAGGATAAAAACTCCTGTGTTGTGTGATTGGTTCTTTGTGTGTTTGTCTTCATTATCTCTAACACTAACCATCGATCTTAGTGTCTTCCTGTTAAGTGTTTTATTGACAGGTTTTTATCTAAACGAATTTTTAAAATCCCATTCACCCCCCCCCCCTCTGGGCTTGCTAGCTGGGCAACACACAATTCATGCGCCCTTATGAAGCCATTGACCAACAACCAAGCTGAATATGAAGCGTTGATCGTGGGGCTTCGATTGGGCATTGAAATGGGCATCAAATGCATAATAGTATACAAAGACTCACAGTTGGTCATCCATCAAGTGCTAGGGGATTATGATGTTCGGAAACAAGAACTAATCCCCTATCATACCAAAGTAATGAAGTTCCGTGAGAGAATCTATCTGTTTGAAATTGGGCATGTCCCTAGAAGTAAGAACTCTCAGGCAGACGCTTTAGCCAAATTGGCGTTCACTCTAAAGCTTCCCCTGAAGGGGAATTAGGTATAATTGTCTGGCATAGGAGGCTGATGTCCAACATCCTGGAGGATGAATCTGACCCGGAAATTATAGAGGTCAACACCCTTGAAGAAGGAGCCACCCAAGAAGAAGACTGGTGCCAACCGATCACTAAAATAAAGAATGGTTGGCTATCTTCGAATTGCGCCGAGAGAGTCTAGCTGCTGTAGCAGGCCATGTCTTATCAAATGATCGACGACCAATTTTACCGACTTGTCCCTGTGGTTGCTGTGCAGGAGGTGCTCTATCACCAAGAAGCCCAAACTGTGCGAGCATCTAGGAGACGGTCTGAGAGACAATATGTGAGATATTCTGAGAGACGATCTCGTTGACGATCTCCCTAAATTGGGCCGGAGTCATGGTCGGGGCTGCACTAGAAGAACCACCTGGGGCTGTAGGTGTGGTAAACGGGGAGGTCACATGTGAGACGGAGCTCGAGCAAGAGGATATCACTCTGGCCGTGCCTAAACTATGTCCAAAACCATACACGTGGCCTTTCTTGGGTGCACCAGATGCTGCAATCCAAATGTCAGGATCCAATTCTGGACGCTGACTGTCATCCCTATACCTCTCTTCCATTCCTCTACTATATGACTTTTGCAAAAAAGTAAAAAAAAAAACTAAACAAAATTATTCTTAATTCTACATTATGCTTTTAAATGAAAACTATTGACATATAAACTTACCGCTACCTCCCGAGCTTTCTCACTAATGTAATTATTCGTCCCTTTCTTCTTATGAGTTTGATCAAAAAGTTCTTGAAATTGAGGTGGCCGCTTGAGCTATGTTTCCTATTTTTCAAATAAATCACAGTTTATTATTAGATTTATAAATTTAAAGAATCTAGAAGTGTACTTACCATTTGCACTATATGTGTTGCAAAAGAGACAGAGCCACCTGTATGTACATTTGCCTCGGGATGTGCAGCTCTGTTTATCTTTGCTTGGGCTGAATTTCCAACCCATTTCTCCCCCTTCCATATCCCGCATAACTCCACCCAATACTCTTTTCTCATCCAAACAGGTCTGTGCTCCTTCCACTAGTTCGTATCTATGCTTGCACAAACTTTTTCTGCATTTCTTCGAAGATGCTTGAAATTTGCTCTTGCAATGGTTGTCCATGCAAATCTAGTACGTAACTCATCTGAACGCTTGTGAATCGATGATTCCTCTGCATATTAAAAAAAATAACTACATAAGAATTAGTGTGCTAAAATAAGAATTGAAAGATACTATCATTGATAAAATAATTCACATACCATGAACATATCATACAATAAATCCTGAACATCCATCGAAAAATTAGAAAATTGATGGATAGGGCCAGGAAAATGTGCTTGAATTGTCTTTGTAATAAATTGTGATGCTTGGGTTGGCTCTATTTTATTCCTGAAATTGAAAATATTAATACCACAATAACGAATAGATAACAAAAATGGTGCATTACATACCCTTCATGTATCCACACTGCCCGCATCGTCTCACTATAACTGCCCTCCCCCTCGTGATGACTCGTCTCGTCATCAGCATGTACTATACGAATTAATTAGCATAAATAAAATAAACTATAAAAAAATACCTATAAATGTGAATGAACATACCTGGGTCTGATGGAGGAGATGTAGATCCACTCGCTATATGTGATGGAGATGCAGAGGTCGTCGGTCCTATACCGCAATGACATAAAGAATTATATTAAACAAATACTGTAATGCATACAAATCATGACATACATACCTGTGTAGGATCGAAAATAGGATGGACCAGATCTAGAGGGGGGGGGGGTTGAATAGATCTAGACCAAATACTGCGGAAGCTTAGCCAATTAAACAGATGTTTTGAATCAGAGTCAACTTAGAAAAGCAATTCACCAGATCTGATAAGTGATTGTGTGAATTAAGTGATTAAGTGTGTGATCAATTTGATTAGAAGTGTAAGCGAAAATCCTATGCATACATCTAGCGCAAATTGAAATGAAATCACAGATCAACCACTGCACAGAAGATTTTTAGGTGGTTCGAAAATCACACCATGTGATTCCTACATCCACCCCTCCACAGTGAGGCTCCACTACTCAACTTGAGTACACCACACACTGGAGCTTGACAACTCCAACACACCGAGTTCAACAACTCACATACAACCTCTAGAGCACCCACTTTAGAAACCTGAGCACAACTACTCAACCACAACCTGAGTGCGACGACTCAATACAACTGAGCACAAAAGCTCACAACCAACTTGCTAGATCAAAAACAACAAGATCCAGATCCTCTAGCAATGATCTGATCTATGAAGAGTTCATTCAAAGAGACTGGTGCAACACTTTTATGCACAATCTCAAGAATGACTCAGAAGAACTAAGGAGAATTGAGGAATTGAAGGTAGAGTCCTTGTTCTTCAGAAGAACTCCCTTGTAGAAGACTGAATTGAGAAGATCTGTGAATCCTTGAAGTCCCTGGGCGATGCTCTGCAACTTGTGCCTCTAGATCTTGCTTGAAGTCTTCTCAATTGACTGCTTCTACTTGATCTGCTCCCTTGGAAGTGATCTCACTGCATCTTCATGGATCAATCTTCACTTCTTGTGCTTGCAAGGATAAGAATTGGCTTGCAGCAGCACAGGGAAGGCAGGAATGGGGAGAGACCTCTGTCTTGCCGCCAAAAGAGACTTTCTTGGGCACATGATCCAAGGCCGATCCAAGTGATCCCTAGAAGGCCACGTCCAGTGGGACTTAAGATGAAAAAGTTGCCGGAGTGTGTCGACACAGTCATTGGGTGTTCGACACACTGTCCAATTCCACAAAACAGGTCTTCTGGAGATGGCTCTAGTGTCGACACACTTTACTGGTTGTGTCGACACACTGTCCCAGTCTGGAAAAGGGACTTCTAGAGACTGGGTCTAGTGTCGACACTGCCTGGGACTGTGTCGACACAGTGAACCCCGTCTTCATGAATTTTCTTCAGGGATTGATGTCCAGTGTCGACACCAGCATGGGTGTGTCGACACTACCATGCAAGAAGTACATGTCCCTGAGAAATAAACACATAAATCATTAGTCCAATGTATTATCATGAACATGTGATATAATGTGTTTGGAAACATGCCTTTTGAGCATTGTTATTACATGTGTGATGTATTTAACATGTTCCAATCATTATGCATTAAAATCACAACTTGTCATCATCAAAATTATAAGGGGAAATGTATTAATTCACACTCAACCAACAACCTACTGCCAGTGGTAGAGGTGCAGAGGTCATGGGTCCTGTAAGGATAGAAATAAGATATCACAAGACATAAAGAATTATGTTAAACAATACTGCAATGCATACAAATCATGACATATATACCTGCTGCCAGTGGTAGATCTGCAGAGTTGTGGGTCCTGTAAGGATAGTTATAAGATACCACAATGACAAAAAGAATTTATTAAATAAATACCGTAATGCATACAAATCATGACTATATACCTGTTGTCGATGGTAGAGGTGCAGAGGTCGTAGGTCCTGTAAGGATAGCAATAAGATACCACAATGACATAAATAATTATATTAATAAATACGCAATGCATACAAATCAAAGTATACACCTCTTGCTGATGGTGGAGGTGTAGAAAAGGAACTAAATCTCCTCCCACTACCCTATCCCCTCCCACCTGAAAAAGTCGCACATCGTCCTCGAACCATATCTTCAAATGGTATAAAAAGACATGCATATTCATCATAGTGGAAGAAGAAAGATGTAGAATGTTAAAATTTATAGTAAAATTATCTACCATTAATCAAACATTCTCCATTTCATCTTCAGATGCTGGGGATATATCAAATTCAGCATTGGCATCCTCATTATCAAATTCATTTTGATCACTAGTATGTTCATCTTCATCAGAGTCCCCTAACTCTATTTCATTTTCTTGTGGATCGACATCTTCTACTTCATTCTCTTTAGATAAAGAAAGTTGCTCCGCAGATTCATTTTCATTAAAAGTAGGTAACTCTACATCATCACCTAAGTCTGATTGAAAGAATTCAGCATTCACATCCAACTCTACTATTTCAGTCAAATCCAACTCATAATTTGGGAAAGCCTTGTCTTAACCTTGGAAACTGCCCACAATCATTTCTTTCTTTATTTCTAGATGATGGATACTTTGTATAATAGACCTACTAGGCTGTGTGCGGCCAAAATAAATGGATCATAAGTATTCAATTTGGACTTATGTCTGATATCGACAATCCCATATGTTGTGTCATTTCGAGCAGAATTAGGATCAAACCAATGACACTTGAACAAAAATATATTTGTCATCTCCGAGATATTGCAATTCTAAGATCCCTCATAATACCATAATAATCACAATCATTTTCATTATATGTACTTCCTTCCACACATACCCCGCTGTTCATTGTTGACTTATTATGCCCATATTGTTTAGTGTGAAATCTATATCCATTCACAATAAATGCTGGATATGTACATGCAATTTTTGATGGGCCATAACTTATCTCTCGAAGTCTTTCATCAGTAATGAAACATTTTCAACCTACATATAGAGAGTACACTAGTCAAAAATGACATTGGTCTCACGAGAATTATTAGGAGATCTTAGAATAAGAGTAATCATGCTTACACGATATTTTAGCTAAGAAGCCAATGATTTCTCTCGTTCTTTTTCAACCTCCACGTCAGTAAGATATGGACATATTTAGATTAATTCTGAGTCAAATTGTCTGTATTACGAATATTAGAGCATTATAAATGGAATGAAACCAAGAAAAAGTATGGACATAACATAATGTAAGCAGAGCACTAGCAACATAAGATTCAACCTTAATACAATTTAAAAGATTATAAATCTCTGCGACATGAACTCTCTATCATTTACATCCAACTCGAAGAACGTCCATACGCACGACCACGATACTTAAATATAGAGAGCCGATCGGACTGAACGGAGTCTCCCCATCATCATTACATGGTGGTCGAGTACGACGTGTTTGTATCTCGGGTTCAAAGTACATCAAACAGAAATTTGATATTTCTTCCATAATGTACGCCTCCACAATGGAGCCATCTACCTTTGCCTTGTTGCGAACTTTCATTTTCAATTCATGCATGCACCTACAGGACCGTTCATAGGATAATGACAAACATATCACAAGAGGTAGAATTATAAGAAAAAAAAACAATTACCTCTCAAATGGATACATCCATCTAAATTGTACTGGCCCTCCTACTTTAGCCTCATATGGTAGTGTATAAGCAAGTGCTCCATCGAATCGAAGAATGCGGGTGGAAATATCTTTTCCAATCTACAAACTGTCGTGATCACATTCTGTTCAATAGTTTCCACATCCTGATACCTGAGCTCTGATGCACATAAAATCTTGAAAAACTGGTTTAACTCAGTCACTGCTCCCCATATCTACTTTGACAACATATCATGGAATACAATAGGTAGCAACCTATGCATAACACATGACAATCATGACTTTTCATTCCATATATTTTTTTCCTCATTTGTATTCACGCAACGAGCAATGTTGGACACATAGCCATCTATAAATCTCAATTGTTTTAACCAAAAACATACTTCTTTAATCTGTGCAGCTCTAAGGGCATAAATTACTTTTGGTTTAACTATTGTACCATTTCTATTAAGAAGTTCCAATTCTGGACATTTACAATGCATTTTCAAGTCTAAACGAACAATCACATTGTCCTTTGTTTTGCCTTTTATGTCCATAATGGTGTTGAACACATTATCAAAGACATTCTTCTCAACATGCATGACGTCGAGGTTATGTCGTATAAGAAGAGTTGACCAATAAGGAAATTCATAGAAGATACTTTTTTTGACCTAGTTGTGATCCTTCCCAAATCCAGGGAGTTGTCTTGTGCTACTTGACAATTGTGCTATATCTTGTAAATTATGTACCCTTTCCGCTAAATGTGGACCAGACAACCGTTCAAAATCAACTTCTTCGAATTCAATTTTGTTCTTTAAGAATGCATCTTTTTGCCTTCTAAAAGGATGGTCTCTTGGTAGAAATCGTCGATGACAATCAAACCAACATGACTTGCCACCATACTTAAGTACAAATGATTTGGTACTGTCCATACAGTAAGGACATGCTAGTTTTCTATGGGTGCTTCAGCCAGATAACATTCCATATGCAGGAAAGTCACTTATCTTCCACATCAATACAGCATTCATAGTGAAATTTTACTTTCGAGATGCATCATAGGTAGTAACTCCATCGGTCCATAACAATTTCAACTCATCAATCAATAGCCTGAGACATATGTCTAGTTTTTTTCCAGGACCTTTTGGGCCAGGGATCAATAAGGATAGAAATATATGCTCTCATTTATTGAACATGTTCGGCAGAAGGTTGTATGGTGTCACAAAAACTGGCTAGCTAGAGTAAGAAGTCACTGAACCTCCAAATAGATTGAAACCATCAGTACATAAACCCAACCTCACATTACGTGACTCTTTTGAGAAACTAGGGTGCGCACGGTTGAAGTTACTCCAAGCTTCGGCATCTGCAGGATGGCTGATTACATTCTGTTCACGACGTACTCTTTCCGCATGCCATCTCATATGTTAAGCTATCTTTGATGACATATACATTCACTGCAGTCTCGGTGTAAGGGGAAAATACCTCAATGACATGTATGGTATATCTTTTTGCCTTGAATTGTCCCCTTTCTTAGGCTTGAATCTATCATGACCACACATGGAACATGATATCTTATTTTTATCCTCATTATAATATAGCATGCAATGATTAGGACATGCATCTAATTTCTCATATTCAAGCCCTAAGTCATTGACCATCTTCTTTGCACGGTAAAAATTTTCAAGTAACTTCTCATCTTGTGGCAACATACTTTTGATAATGAGCAACAAACGATCAAAACAAATCTCACTTATGTGAAATTCATATTTTATTAATAACTGTGAGACTGTAGATAGTCAAGAGTGATTTTGATCAGATCCATCCCATAATGGCCCATCGCATCCTTAAGTAGCTGATAAAATCTTTCAGATGTCCTGTTTGGCGGTTCTTCAGTGTGTACATGCTCCTCATGAACATTGAATCTTGGACCAGCAGCATCTATGACCATATCAACATATGAACTTCCACTTACAATATTGGCAGGCTTGTAGGACCACAATGTTTCACCATTACATGTCCAGTTTGTATAATCTTTAACAAACCCCTTTCTGTATAAATGACGTTGTACATCCTATGTTGTAAGCCACTTCAAGTTCTTACAGACTACACAAGGATATCGAATACGACCCTCACAATCTACAGCTTCAATAGGATTTCTCAATACAAACTGAATGAATCTCTCATTCTATTTTTAAATTCCACAGACACCACATGATCAACTACCCTATGGTACATCCATGAACGATCTTCGAACATTTTCCCTGTGCAAATTAAATGTTAACACACAAAACTTTAACATGTTTAACAACAAAAAAAGTCCAACCCTTTCCTCCATTTTCCATCTCTACCATTTTAGATAGGAAGAAAATATTATTTAAATTTTCACTTTTAACCCATCAGTGAAGGTTTGATCGCACAATTAATTACTATATGTGTTGTGTTATTTGCTAAAATTTTGACAACATCTCCCCACACCTCTCCGATATACCACAAAAATATTTATTGATTAAGAAATTTTATTAAACACTTACTAGTAAGTGTTAAGAAATAATCAAAATCAATAAAGGTATATCATAGAGGAGTGAGAAGACACAACCGAAATTTTTAACAAACAACACAAACACATATAGTAATTAACCACCTAAGTGCGATCAAACATTCACAGAGTGTCCAAACGGGACAATTCAAGACTTTGATTTAGATATACATGTTCTTATAATTCAAAATGAGAATATGCACATCAATCCCAAGTCTTGAACGGGTAGGTTGATTGACATGGGCTTAACACGCTCTCCGATGCGTGCAATGTTAGGTTGCATCCACGCATCTCAGCTCACATACAACACCCAACTAATTAAATATTGACAAGATAATAGCACATTTTAAAACAACAAAAATAGGTATTCTAAAAACTCTATACATATAAAAATATCAGCAAGCGTATAAAACAAGTAAGATTGACTTTGTGTTGATGACTGTTCAACAAGAAAGCTATAAAGCATATTCAACAAGAAAGTTAGAAAGTAAATTTACAAAGCTAGAAATCAAATTTACAAAACATACAACACATTCATAAGAGCAAAAATCAATACATCAGGATTTTATTTAGCTTAACTATTTATGATCCTTCAGGTGTGCATGTAATTATAATTTTAAAATATTGATAATGCATGTATATATGTATAGATGTGCATGTAATTATCAACATTTTATAGGTTTTAGGGATTTCGCAAAAAAAAAAATCAGTTTGGAGATGTGAAAATTTTCATTTATTTCTATTTTCCCTCCTTTCTTGCAAAATACCCCCTCATTTGCTAGGATTGATGGGTTTGATATCTCAGACTATCCATGATGGAGGTTGCCATGTTCTTGGGTAATGGTTGGAGGTTGCCATGTGAATGTTCTTTGCAGATTTCCCCTAAGGAGTTAGTAGCAGATATTGTCAAGTTACCCCCTTGGGAGCTAACAATGAGGATGAAAGAACATGGCTCCCTGGACAACATGGCATTTTCACAACCAATTCAGCTTATAGGGCAATGAGGGATGGCAGAGAAAGCAGCCAGGAGAAAAAAATGTTGCATGGAAGGTGTTATGGAAATGGCCAACCATGATAGAACAGAAGATGGGGCAGACTGCCAACTAAAGGGTATCTAAATCATTGGAATGCCCTACCAGATCCAACCTGTGAGGGCTGTGGCAAGCTATGGAAGACATTCATCATGTCTTCTTTGATTGTAGCAAAATTAAGCATATATGGCAGAGTTAGCAAACTACATGCACTGGAGATGCTTTTCTTTTAGCCTACAAATCCTGTGGAACAAGTGTACATCTCTTCCTAACAAAAATTTTATTTCAATTTACTTCAAAGCCATAGTTGCAATGGCCATTGAGGAAATCCGGAAGGACAGAATGAGAACATTTTTAGAACAAGATCTCATGAAACAAACATCAATGTTAGAAGTATAATATGCAAAACCAAACAATTCTTAAAATCCAACAGCAACCTCTAGGAGCAGGCAACAGTGGGAAACCTAAATCAACTAAACATGGCCAGATCGATGCTGGTTTCCATATTACACACAGACAGGGGAATATGCAGGAAAACAAAAAGGAGCAAATATGGTGGAAGAAGCCAGGAAGGGGCTGGATTAAACTGAACTTTGATGAAGCAACCAAGTAGTATGACACTGAGACCCACTCTAGGATAGGGAGTATAATCAGAAATAACATAGGTGAAGTTTTAGTATAGCCAGAAGCCAATATTTCAAAGGTTGCTCATATATCAAAACAGAAGCTTTGGCTGCACTCATTGGTATCCAACAGAAACCAAATCTGAGAGCTGGTTAAATGGGCTATGGATTGAGGGGGACAACCTGCAAGTCATAAAAGCCATTAAAATCCATGCAAAGCGCCACAAGAAATCAGGGGCATCATAAGTCAGATAAACGAAGGATTGAAGCAGTGGGATGAGATCAAGGTAACTCATATCCATGCAAATCGCCGCCGTACCACCCCCTTCTTCGCTTGTCGTAGGGAGATGGAGTTGGGACGAGGAGGGGGCAACGGTGGCGGAGCGGTGGTCAGCCACAGCGGTGATAGGGGGAGGGAGGGGAGAGGGCCATGGCTGAGCCTCCCACCCTCCAATCGAGCCTGAGAGAGAGAGAGAGAGAGAGAGAGAGAGAGAGAGAGAGGAGAGAGGAGAGAGAGAGAGAGAGAAGGAGAGAGAGAGAGGAGAGAGAGAGAGGAGAGAGAGAGAGAGAGAGATAGTGAGCGGGACTAACCGGCGACAGCAAGATGATCGGACGGAGGGAGGCGGCGGCGGCAACGGCCGGAGCAAGCAGTGGCGATGTCGACGGTGGCAGCGACGACGGTGACAGCCACGACAACAGCGACAGCGACGGCGACGGCAACGACCACGACAGCAGGCATCCGCAGGAGAGCAGAGTTCTCAGGCGAGAAGGCATCCGCAAGTGTCTAGCATGAGAGGGAACCGAGTGGGGGAAAATTAAGGCTGTAGCGACTAATTTTGCGACCGATAAATATCAGTCACAAATTGGTCGCAAATAGAGACCGATTAGCGACCAACGTAAGTTCGGTCGCTATTGTTTAGCGACCGAAATCATTTCGGTCGCTAATTGGTCGCAATAATGGGACCGATTAGTTAGGTCGCTATTCAGTCACTATATGCGACAAAATAGAGACCAATATGATCGATCGCAAATGCAGTCGCAATATCGGTCGCTATATCCGCTAATCCTTATAGTGAAAGTGACTGTTGATTCGGAGGATATTTTAAACTTGGGAGAATCTTGTTAAATGCTTAACATTGGTGGATTTATGAAAATTTTTCTTTGATCAAATACCATTGGGTTGTACTTTGATGGGCATTGTGTTTGCTTGCAGATTTTGAACAATATATTTTTATTGTGTAAGTTGTGGACCATGCAATATCTTGATCTCCATCTTCTTGAAAATATTTTACACACAAACAAACATGTGAAAATAATTTTCAAAAATATTTTACAGGAAAACAAACACCATAAAATCTTTTCAGAGAAAACATTTACCTAGGAATCAAATAGACAATTGTGTTTTTGATTTTTCTGTAAAAGTTTTCTTTGGAAAATAATTTTCTCATGAATATATTTTACATGTAACCAAACGGACCCTAAGTGTGGGGACGTGCAGAAGACCATAGAATAACTTTTTATTTTACCTACTGCTTTTTAAAATAAAGAATAAATAATTCATTTTGCTTGTTTGAACTGTAGGTAAATCAAAAACATACATAACAGTAGGTAAGAATGGTAGGTATAGTTACTTGAGAAAGGCTTATTGCACTTTCATATTGCACTTAAGTGCAATATGACTAGGCACAAACTCATGTGGCATCCAACAATTAGATTTTCACTTTATCACTCCTCATGGAGTTGTGCCACATAGACTATTGCTTAGTCATATTACACTTAAAATGTAATATGCAAGTGCAATAAGCCTTTCTCTAGTTACTTTTCCTTGTAGTGACAAGATGGCGGGAGAGCGAGAGAGATTGAGGAGAAAATAGTGAGAGCGAACTCTATTTCGTGTTGAGACGAAAGAGAAGGGATTTCTCCGCAGCAGAAAAGACTGTGGCAGATAGTCATTTTAGAGCCTTTTCAAATGATCATTAATATTTTGACTTCTTCTTTGACTCTATTTATAGAGAAATATTTTGTGCATGTCACTTAGGGTGGTATACGTACATACTATCATGTCTTTGTCAAATATATATATAATATATTATATATATTATATATAATATATTAAACAATAAAAAACTACATACTACCATGTGATTGAATGTCTAATTATATTAATACGATGAATATCTAATCACAAAGAATATATATGTGCATCTTCTTGTGAGAATGTACATCAAAAGTTCTCTCTCTTATATCACCTAGAGAAAAGTTTAGTATATTTGAGAATTATACTTTCTCATACACTTCTTACTTTTTATTAGATGGGTATAATATACTCTTGATATATTAGTTAATGAAAAAATTGAAGTACATAAAAATAGATTCTCAAATACACTAATTTTTTCTCTCTACACCTTCATCTTCCACAATGGTCATTGGATTAGATATACATCTCTTTCAATTAATATGAGAAAATATTATGTGGCTAAATATTGGACAAATTATTAGAAAGGTTTATTGCACTTGCATATTGACTAGGCAATGCCCATGTGACATCCCTCACACGAGGAATAATAAAAATAGAATTCTCAAATAACTAATTTTTTCTCTATCACCTATCATCTTCCACAAATGGTCCATTGGATTAGATATACATCTCTTTCAATTAAATATGAGAAAATATTATGTGGCTAAATAATTGGACAATTATGAGAAAGGTTTATTGCACTTGCATATTAACTAGGCAATGACCCATGTGACATCCCTCACATGAGGAATAATAAAAAATAGAATTCTCAAATACACTAATTTTTTCTCTATCACCTATCATCTTCCACAAATGGTCCATTGGATTAGATATACATCTCTTTCAATTAAATATTAGAAAATATTATGTGGCTAAATAATTGGACAAATTATGAGAAAGGTTTATTGCACTTGCATATTGACTAGGCAATGACTCATGTGACATCCCTCACATGAGGAACAATAAAAAATAGAATTCTCAAATACACTAATTTTTTCTCTATATCACCTATCATCTTCCAAAATGGTCCATTGGATTAGATATACATCTCTTTCATTAAATATGAGAAATATATGTGGCTAAATAATTGGACAAATTATGAGAAAGGTTATTGCACTTGCATATTGACTAGGCAATGACCCATGTGACATCCCTCACATGAGGAATAATAAAAAATAGAATTCTCAAATACACTAATTTTTTCTCTATCACCTATCATCTTCCACAAATGGTCCATTGGTTTAGATATACATCTCTTTCAATTAATATGAGAAAATTTATGTGGCTAAATAATTGGACAAATTATGAGAAAGGTTTATTTCACTTGCATATTGACTAGGCAATGACTCATGTGACATCCCTCACATGAGGAATAAAAAGTGTCAATTCATGATTGTTAGATGTCACATAAACTTGTTACCTAATCATATTACACTTAAGTACAATATAAAAATATAATAAGCCTTCCTCGACAAATTATTTATCTTATTTATCCGATTGGGTCAGCAAATCGCAAGGGGCACCGTGCACCAAGCGTTGCTCTTAAATATGTTATTCAGTGGGTTGGAGGACCATGTGGAGGAGAGGATCTCGATCTTCCTCTGTGGGAACATCTCATCTGCGCCTTTTAAAACCAGTGTCTTGTCGAGTGTGGCCAATTCTAACCATCCCACCTTTCTCTCTGTCGATGGAGGACGTTCGCACGCAGCTCCATGTTCTCGTCCTTCCCTGGCTGGCCTTCGGCCATCTTCTACCATTCCTCCAGCTCTCCAAGTCCCTCGCCCGCCGCGGCCACCGCGTCTCCTTCCTGTCGACCCCGCGCAACGTCCAGAGGCTGCCCAGGATCCCTCCCTCCATGTCCCACCTCATCACCCTCGTCGAGCTCCCCTTCCCATCTGCCGACACCCGTCTCCCTCATGGCGCCGAGGCCACTTCCGACATCCAGCCCGCCGACAATCATCACCTCAAGGCCGCGTTCGACGCCCTCGAGACTCCCTTCGCCGCCTTCCTCGACTCCGCCACCCCGCCGCCCAACTGGGTCATCCACGACTTCACCGCCCACTGGATGCTGCGCGTCGCTGCCCCCCGCGGCCTGCCCTGCGCCTACCTCAGCGTGTTCCCGCCTTCGGCCATGGCCTTTTGGGGCCCCCCCGCGGAGCTTATAGGTGACGTCTCCGGCACCGGCCGCCTGCGGAAGAGGCCAGCGGACTTCATGGTGTCGCCGCCGTGGACAGCGTCGGTGCGGAATGCATCAGCTGTAGCTTATCGTCTCCATGAGGCCCAGGGATCTTCCAGCGTAGGGAGAAATCGTCGGGCGTTTCGGACGCCCAGCGCATGGGCATCACCCTGGAGTCCGTCCAGGTCGTGCTGGTGCGCACACTGCCCCGAGGTCGACAGCGACTGGCTCCAGCTTCTCTGCGAGCTTTACGGCAAACCCATCCTCCCCACCGGTTTCCCTCCCTCCACCGGCAGCGCAGGAAGCAGTCGACCAGACCCCAACGGCTATCACTTTCTCCGGCGCCGACATCTTCGAGTGGCTAGACAGGCAAGCTCCGAGCTCCGTGCTGTACATCGCCCTCGGCAGCGAGACGGTGATAACGTGGACTTCTTCCACGAGCTCGCCCTGGGCCTCGACCCTCCGCGGGTCGCCTTCCTCTGGGCTCTCCCCGGCCCGCTGGGCTACCACCTAACGTGGACCTTCTGCCGGAGGGCTTCGAGGCGCGGACGACAGGACAAGGGATAGTGGCGAAGGGTTGGGTGCCGCAAGCAGGAGATCCTGGCCCATCCGGCGATTCGGGGCTTCCCTGACCCACTGCGGATGGAGCTCCTTGGTGGAAGGGCTCCGCCTGGCCGGCCTCTGGTGATGCTGCCGGTGTTTTGCGGACCAGGGTCTCAATGCCCGGCTGATGAGGGCTAGGGGTTGCGGGGTGGAGGTGCCAAGGGAGGAGGACGGGGCATTCACCAGGGAAGGCGTAGCGGAGGTGGCGAGGCATGTGATGGTGGACAAGGCTGGGAAGGAGGTGTGGACGGCTGCACGGGGGATGGAGGTGGTATTGGCGACCAGGCAGGAGAGGTACGAGGACCAGTTGGTGCAGTAGTCAGTGGATAACAGTAAGTGAGCCTAATAATATGCTGCTCAATTATGTTCGTTAATTTTAATTAAATTATATCGAATATTAAAAATGTCTGTTTAAATTCGATTTGTTTAAATAGTTCTAGCAATATTTTAACGAGTTTGATTGAATTTGAGAGTTCGTATATATAACTAAGTCAAATTCAATTTATAAGTAAAAAATTGATTGTTTATAAGACCTAAATTTATCTTATTTCAAACTCATATCTCAATAATTTTGATAAGTTACTTAATTTAATTATTTTAATATAATATTTAAAATATATTCATAATTTACTACAAACAATATGAGATTAATAGATAGACACCGCAATATGAGATTAATAGACTTGCATTGATTGCTCGATGTGCTTATGGTCGTAGCTCCATCCCGGAGTTTAAATCTGTGCTATCTCAAAGACTGCTTCTCAAGGAAGATTTTATAGTCATTGTTCTTAATAATCGACACTTGTTACTGCGCTTCGAAGAGGAGGAGGATTATCTGAAGGTCATCATGCGCAGGAACCTTTATCTCAAAGGTTTGCTGTACAAGTTTTTCAAATGGGATCCCCGGCCCAGTTCGACTTTAACACTGATCCCACCGTTATTCCTATTTTGATTGGTCTCTGGATGCTTCCCGTTAATTATTACTATATGAGGATTTCTTGAAGTCCATTGCAGGCAATCTTGGTCATGTCCTTAGAATATATGAACCCACCATGGCTCTCACGCAGACAAAGGAAGCTTTGTGTATATTGCTTGATATTCTTAAACCCAGACCGGATAGGATATGGATCGGTTGTGGCTCTGATGGGTTCTGGCAGAAGATCAATTTTTATGGTATTCCTGCGGTTTGTTCCTTTTGTCACAAGCTGGGTCATGAAGTTTCTGACTGTCACAAAAAGAATAAGCAGCCGGAGTCGCAAACGCAAACACACAGTTCTATCCCCCAGGTTCATATCATGTCCAGAAGGAAGCGTCCATGCAAGTGCCAGCGAAGAGGACTTGGCACCAGAAAACTACACAGGAGGAACCCGGCCGCATATTGTCAGGAAGTAGGTTTTCGGTTCTTGAGGAGGGAAAAGAAAACGATGACGAGAACCCTGTGCTTAATGCAGAGGTGTTACTTCAGAAACCGGTGTCAGAGCTGGAAGCTAGGAACGCATCTGCTGAGGAGGTGCAAGTTTCGCATGGTGATGATACTCTGAATGGGATGCAACAACGTGGAGGAAGGTGCAATGCTGATGGGGAAGCTGCTGTCCATGAGACAATTGAAAGTCATACTCCGGTGATGGACAAGGAGATTAGTTCGTCTTCCGCGACGGTGGTTGAGGAAGGAGGCGATATTTTGGAATTGAATAATGCCGATTCTTCTGAATTATTTCCAAAACCTACTGATGACCATCTTCGATCAGAAGGATTCCATTATTGCAGCTAATGAGAATATATACATGCCGTACTTTGTCACTGCGGAAGATACTCACATTCATAAAAAGGTTGGTGCAACAACTAGTTCTCAGACCAAGGCTGCGGGCGCTCACTATGGATATGTTTCCTCATGAATAATCCTATCATTTACTGGAATATTAGGGGTATTTCCAACAATGCCTCTAGGAAATCTTTACGTAGGATTGTCAACTTTAATAAGGCTGATGTAGTTGCTCTAGCTGAACCGATGGTTCCTTTAAGCCGGGCTGCTTCCTTGTGTAATTTCATTAGCATGCAGAGTTTTGCTGGCAATGCGGGGAGGATTCTAAATTATGGGTTTTCTGGCGCAACATATCCATGCAGGTCTTCTTCTGCTCTGATCAGTGTATTACGCTATCAGTCATTAAAGAAGGCTAGGCTATTATGATGGTTACTTTTGTGTATGCTAGCTGTAATGCTTCCATCAGACGGTGCTTATTTGATGACCTGATCGGCTTATCTGATACTGTTACGCTTCCCTAGATCATAGGGGGGGGGATTTCAATTGCATATCTAACCCTTCTGAGAAGTCTGGAGGTCGTTTTAATAATATGCAGGCCATGGTGGATTTCAATGCTTTTATTCATGCTTCTTCTTTAACCGATGCAGGTTATACTGGTTCGCACTACACATGGGTTAACAATCGCACTGGTAGGGTGTAAACGGAACCCGATATTCTGACCCGATTTTGATAAAAATTATCGAGTTCGGAATCGGAAAATGATATCGATAGCTTATCAGAATCGGTATCGGATATCCGATAAGCTATCGAATCGGAATTGAAAAATAATCGGAATCGGTATCGGTTATTCCGATAAATTATCATAAACTCAAAAGGTAAAATTATGGTAACACATTAGCTTATCGGAATTTTGGTTCCGATAATGTTATCGGAATCGGAACGGAATCGGAATAACCATTCCGATTTTATCGGAATCGGAACCATATTTCGGTTATCGAAATCAGGAATCGGAATTGAAAAATAATCGGAATCGGTATCGGTTATTCCGATAAGCTATCGGAATCGAAATTGAAAAATAATCGGAATCGGTATCGGTTATTCCGATAAATTATCATAAACTCAAAAGGTAAAATTATGGTAAACACATTAGCTTATCGGAATTTTGGTTCCGATAATGTTATCGGAATCGGAACGAATCGGAATTAACCATTCCGATTTTATCGGAATCGGAACCATATTTCGGTTATCGGAATCAGAATCGAAATCTGTGTTTCTGGTTCCGAACCCGACCCGTTTGTAGCCCTACGCACTGGGTAGGCATCAGTAAAAGCCAGACTTGACCGCTTTCTTATTAACACTGAGTTTGGTAATAGCTTTCCTGGGTTTAGTGTGAAGCATCTCATTAGATGCAACTCAGACCATTCTCCTTTGCTGGCCTCTCTTATGGAAGAAGCTCATGCTCCGGCCAGATTTGTTTTCCAGGCTATGTGGATCTCTCACAATTCTTTTCAAGATACGGTTAAACTGGCGTGGAATGAGAACATTACCAGGCATCCTAACCCTTTCACCACCCTCTTCATGAAGCTTAAAGCTGTCAAGAAGGCTCTGCGTGAATGGAATAAAAATGTCTTTGGTAATGTGGAAGAAAATGTTCAGATTCTGGAGAATGAAGTTAGAATCAAACATGATCAGTTTGATAGCAATCCCACGCCGGATAACCGCTCAGCTTTGGGTGAGGCAACAACACACTATAAAAAAGCTCTTCACTGCATGGATACTTTCTGGGCCCAAAAAGCCAGAATGAACTAGATGGAAAAAGGGGACAGAAATTTGGCCTTCTATCACGATGTTGTTCAAGGCAATCGTCGGCAAAATAAAATTCAAAGAATTCAAATTGACGGGATCTGGACTGAGAACCAGGAGGACATTCGTCATGAGGCAGCTCGTTTCTTTCAAATTCTTTTGCAGTCCTCTGACCATTCGGTTGATCATTCCCTTATTGAGGTTATCCCTAATATGATTTTTGATGATCAGAATTTGGCTCTCTGTGCTTCTCCCACGTTAGAGGAAGTTAGGAAAGCGGTTTGGAGTATGAATGGAAACAGTTCCCCTGGCCCAGATGGTTTTTATCGGTATTTTCTTTACTTCCTGTTGGATATTGTTAGGATGATGCTTTTGCTGCTGTCAGTGGTTTCTTCCATGGCCATTCCTTCCCTAGAGGGGTGACCTCAACTCTCATTGCTCTTATTCCTAAGAAGGCTCAACCTGTTTCCTTCAATGATTTCAGGCCAGTCAGTTTATGTAATTTCTGTTATAAAATTGTGTCTAGGATCCTCTATGACAGATTGGTTACTATTCTACCTAGAATTATTTTTGAGGAACAGGGTGCCTTTGTCAAAGGGAGATTCATTCTGGACAATGTGTCCCTCTCCGTCAGCATGTGCGGGATGTGGATCGGAAGATTAGAGGGGGTAATGCCATTTTTAAGTTGGACATTTGGAAGGCCTATGATAGTGTTGAGTGCGATTTTTTATTCGCTATTCTTAAGAAGTTTGGTTTTGCCTCCAGATTTGTCTCTTATATTGGTATGCTATTATCTAATTGTTGGTTCTCGGTCTTGGTCAATGGTACGCATGCTGGATATTTTAAGTCTACCAGAGGCCTTCGGCAGGGCGATCCCATTGCTCCTGCTCTTTTTATTATAATGGAAGAAGTGCTTAGTCGAGGATTGAGGAATATGGTCTCTACTGGTCGCTTAATCCTCCCTTATGCTGGTCCCAGAGGATGCCCGCCTCCCTCTCACCTACTCTACGCGGATGATACTTTAATCTTCACCAATGGCGGTATTCATAATGTGAAGCGGTTAATGCAATTTCTAGAAAATTATGTTCTTTCTTTTGGCCAGCTTATCAACGCAGGGAAAAGTTCTTTTATGGCCTCCTGGAAAGCCCCCATGCAATCTGTCCAAAAAATCAAAAATTTGACGGGTTATATGAAACAAACTGGCCCGCTCCAGTACCTTGGTGTCCCTCTGAGACCAGGTAAGGTTCTCATTTCTGACTACAAAATCCTTATTGATAAAATCAATGCAACTCTTGGCAGTTGGAAGGCCAAACTTATTTCTCAAGCTGGCCGTATTATTCTCATCAACTCGGTGCTCTCTTCTCTCCCTGTTTACCTGGAAGCAGCTTCCTGCCTTCCTAGAGCTATTATTTCTTATATAGAGAAATGTCCCGCTGCCTTTTTCTGGAATGGTATTGATGGATCTCGCCATCGTCATTGGGTTGCATGGAATAAGATCCATGTCCTAAGGTGGAGGGAGGTTTAGGAATCTGGAACATCAATCATGTGCAAACTTCCCTTGCAGTGAAACAAATGTGGAATATTCTCCATGGTACTTCCTTAAGGTCTACGTATGCTAGAAGGCATTTTGCTGCTCAAAACTATTCTCATATTCCTGGAATGCCCAAGCATCTTTGTCTGGCTGCTAACTCCCTTATTCAATCTAACACTAGGTGGATTAATGGAAAGGGAAACAGGATCGACATCTTAAAAGACACTTGGTATGGGGACCGGCCTCTTGCTGAAACTCTTCAGGGACCTTTGGACTCGGGTATTTCTCTGCAGGAAGTCCTTATGGATCTTTCCCATCCTCTGAGGTCCATAATTCCTCCTCATGTTCTTCATGGCTTATCTTTAACTCAGGATGATGATAGGTGCATCTGGGCTGCTTCCTCTAGCAGTGAATTTTTCACAAGATCAACTTATGATTTGGTAAGACAGAATGGGATTAGCCGGCCTGCCATCTTGAAGATTTGGCACCATCCTTTCCACCCAAGGGCCTCTTTATTTTGCTGGAAAATTCTCAACAGAGTTGTGTCTGTGGATGGAAGAATTTCATAAAGTGGAATTCCCCTGGTGTCCAAGTGCCACTATTGTGTTTCCCCTCAATGTGAAGATCTGAACCATGTCTTTATAAACAGTGAAATTGCAGTTCTCATGTGGAAATGGTTCCTTCCCCTGGTCAGCAGCAAGGTTCACCTTCATCCTCAAACCACTACTAGAATTTGGAGTTTTATCCATAATACCAATGTTCGCTCTCCTACTGGATTTATTTCCATATATTTTTTGATTCTTATGCTTTGGGAGCTTTGGAAACACAGATGTGCTACCAGATTTGAAAATAAACAAATTCGGCTTGCAGACATTATCAGGAATATCAAGCTTCACATTTTCTTTGCTCTTGGAAAAACCACTTTTAAAACTGATCAACCTCTGGTTGGAGAACAACTTCTTCACCCCTATGGCTTTCTCTATCACTCTTCTGCTAAGCGGATGAAGCTGGTTCACTAGATCCCTCCCCTTGTTGATTTCTGTTTAAATGTAGATGGGGCCTCTAAAGGGAATCCTGGTATTTGTGGTGGCGGTGGTTGCATTCGTGATAGACATGGCAAGATTCTTGTTGCTTTTGCCAATTTCTATGGTGTTGGGAATAGCTTAATTGCAGAAACAAGGGCGCTTTGTGATGGTCTTCACCTAGCTCATTTCCTGGGAGTTCGTCTTTCTGCAGTATATTCAGATTCGTCTTCCCTTATTCTATCTATTCAGCAGGGCAAATGCTACAATTGGCACATCCAGCGCTGGTGGCGTTCTATTAGGAACCTGTTACATGAAGATTCCATAGCTCTTTCCTACGTTTTCAGGGAGACCAATCAAGTGGCTGACCGGCTTGCTAACCATGCGATTTCTTCTATGTGTAATGAGGTCTTTTGGGGTTTTCATAGATTACCCCATGCTTGTAGAGGGCCTTTACTGATTGATAGATCAGGTCTAATGAATATTAGACTGATCTAATAGGGTTTCGCCCTTCACTTTGTACCTTTTATTTCCATATATAATTTTTAGGCCCAAAGTTTTCTGCTGGTGGAGTGGGTCCATTCTCCCTCTCTGGGGGAGGATGCACTCCCCCAGCTAGGCCTCTGAGGACCGTTTAAAAAAAAAAAAAAAAGATAGACACCGCAAGGGAGGGGTTGGTGCGCGACAAGGTAGGGGTGGTGCTGCAACTCCCCTTCGCACACCACCCAGAGCCCCCTTTCTGCACCGTTGGTGATGGTACTGCGGCCGCCGAGAGCACCGTCTACCACTGACAGATGGTCCATAGTGGTCGCCGGAGATGCCAGTGGCCAACAACGCGCCCCTCGGCCCCACTGGGGGGCACACCAACTGCGCAGGTCAGTCTCAGAAGAAAGAAGATACTTGATATGCTAGGGGACCTTGCAACACTAAATTTTGTGTTCATTCCCCTATTTACATGATCTGTGTATATACCCTCATTTACATAATTTGTGTATATACACTGTGGATTTAGTCTATGACATTTAAACCCTCATAAATATTTTATATTGAAATAATAACTGTATAAAAATAAATAAATATTTTTATATCAATATATACTTATTATATTTAAATAAATATTTAAACAAAGTGTTAACGAGTACTTAGACAAGCTCTTAACGAGTATTTATTGAGATCTTAACGAGCTCTTAAACGAGTTATTCACGAGTATAATCGAGCCGAGCTCATATGTGTTCAGACTTGGCTCGTTTATGAATCAAGTTTTTTTTTTGTTAAAGCTCGGCTCGTTAATTAAATAAACGAGCCAGACCGGGCTTTTATCGAGTCGAGCTTCGAACTACTTGTCGAACGTATCAGCTCGTTTACACCCCTAGCCCGAAGTGCCACAACCACAGATCAGCGATGAGTGGCGACCACCATGACTCGTTCATGTCATGGGGTCGCATGCATACCTGCCGGGCCATGATTGCTGGAATGACCTCTCTTTGTGAAGATCTTGTCAAAGTTCTTACTCGTCACCTTTCCTCTTATTTTTTTTAAAATAATCATTACACTTCTTCAATATATATTTTTAGTATATTTTTTACTTTTCTATTACATTAGTAGGGCGATAGGCTCTTTGCAAAACAGATCGCCACTAATAAGCTCTAGTAATTGCCTTTTATTTCGGTGTCATGTTTTGGGGTATGATAATTTTATATTACATCTGTCACTTTTATATACATGTGAGTCATTAATAAAATTTATCTCTAATTTGAGATGTTTTGAACCCCTATAAGTCCAAAATTCTCTTGTCATCTATGATAATTTTATCAGCTCAAAAATGAGAGTTAAGATTTATAAAGATTTATCACCGATAAGTGTTGATAAGTGTCTGATAAATTATTTAGTTTATCAAAGCAATAAAACATTAATCAGGGTTGATAAACTCCTTTTATCATATATTATCAGAGCTTGTTTGGTTATAACAAGAGCTCATAATATATTAAGTCTATCATTAAAGGGTTAGAAGTATATTTATTATACTTCCTATGGCTATCAGTGGATGCATATAATACATTACTAATATATGTGCATTTCTTCAATACATTATTTTAGTGTAATTTTGGCTTTGTCTATTATATTAGTTATACATTATGTCCATCCTTAAAGGGTCAAAAGTATATTTATTATACTTCCTATGACTATCATTGGATGCATATAATATAAGGAAATGATTATTACCCGGTGCTATCGGGTAAAGCGCCCACTTGACCACGTCGAGATTGGTTTTTTTTTTTCTGGGGGGGGGGGGGGGGGGGGGGGGGGGGGGGGGGGGGGGAGCCACCTACCAAGCCAAACTCTATAATATACTACTAATATAAGTGCACTTCTTTAGTATATTTTTGGCTTTTCTATTAAATTAGTTGTACATTATGCCTTATCCCCGCCCCATTGCACTACAAGAGAACTAACATTTATCAACGATTATATGTCCGCGGCTGAAAATTCAAGGACAAAAGAGATATAAGGCAGCGGCTATAACAGACCACTACCATAAAAGTGTTTTGTCCGCGGTTATCGCGACTCACTGACAAAAGTTTAGCATACGTCAGCGGATAAAATGTAACCGCGGACAAATGTATAGTTAAGGCC
Organism: Colocasia esculenta; assembly: GCA_014218235.1. NCBI lineage: Eukaryota > Viridiplantae > Streptophyta > Magnoliopsida > Alismatales > Araceae > Colocasia > Colocasia esculenta. The sequence goes on along the minus strand of JACBKR010002509.1, from coordinate 11,251 downwards.
GCGGCTACGTAAAACCGCGGGCATATAGTCTTCAGAGGCTCCAGGAACCTCTAATATATATATATATATATATATATATATATATATATATATATATATATTTTTTTTTTTTTTTGTCCGTGGTTTTGAAAACCGCTGACATACATTATATGTCTGCGGCTAAAGAAAGCCGCTGACAGTATTAGTCAACAGCTACAAGGAGCTGACAAATATAAAAATTCCATTTTATTAATTTATTAAAATAAAAAAACTTCAAATCAGAAATATCTAGAAGATATAAATTTTTTAATAATAACTTATTTTAGTTAGTGATTGATATATACATATGTTTTTTATATTTGTAATATATTGTATATTTGTGCTAGATATATATACTTGTAATTTCAAATATAAATATATGTGTCACTAACTTATCAATATAAATATACAGAAATTTAGTGAACATATATACATACGTGTTTATATATATTTCTATGTGTTTATCAAACTTACATCTAACAATTAGAATTTGAGAACATAGTAATTTATATCTTTGAAAAAATATACCCATGAAGCGAACTGATCAACTGATCTCATATATATATATATATATATATATATATATATGTGTGTGTGTGTGTGTGTGTGTGTGTGTGTGAGAGAGAGAGAGAGAGAGAGAGAGAGATCATGAAATAGTTTGTGGAAATGTATTTGTGATCTATCACGAAAATCTTATTGTTCTTTGGATTTTTATCATGTTCTCATGTATATGGATGCATATTGCAAATTCAAGTGCTGCCAAGTGCTACTCGAGCGGTGGTGACGAGAGATGAATCGACAATCACATAGTGCAGGCGTGCTGGTCTCGTGAGTGACAACATGTTCTGCCTCCAAGTGTAACGCCCCGACGCGTAATATCGGAGCGGGATTACAGTTATTAAAAAGTACAGAGCGAGAAATAATGACAAACCATTGCACGAATGGTATAATACTAAATAAACTCCAATTCATTAATCATCCACCAACTATCTATTACATCAACGTATCAGAGCCAAAACTAGGGCCCATAGTACTTTATTCAAAATCAAACTATTACATTATGACTAACTGACTCACTAACCCATAACTATACTAACTACTACTACTAGATAGCACTGGTTGCTGAATGGTCACTCTTGAGTCTCCTCATCGGTCCCATCCTCGTGAGTGTGGTCATGATCCGACTCACCTGAAACACATTAAATAAATACGCAGGATGAGCGAATAACGCCCAGTAGGACTTAATATCTCATGAACACAAGCATGCTTTAAATAGTTAATGTTTTAAAGGCAGGTTAACTAGAGAGTAAAGTCATGTAGAGCATGTCACAATAACGAGAGAACAATTACAACTGGCACAGGGAAAATAGTACAACGAGAACGACAATAGAATGGCCATGTAACGTTATAACATGTAATTGCACAACGGTGCACTAGTAACGATCACGCTTGCACTTGTAGAGATAGTACTTTGATTGTCATAGATTAATCTAGATAGTAAACTGGTACTGGATGCATGCCGTAACACATCCTTGGTCATTTTAACTCCCATGAGCACTGGCACTTTTCGGGCGCTCCTCCCAGGACCTGATCGGGCCCTATTGCGCTGGCATTAGTCATTTCTTTTATCTTAGACAATCACACGAATGGCCAATAAAGTACCAAGAAGAGATAAGAGAGTACTAGACGAGATATATGAGAGAGTAGAATGAACGTGAACAGATGAGAGGATATGGACATTAGATGAGATTGGGACAATTTCGTAAAACACGTGAAATTCTGATAGTAACAGTTGCACAGCACCAGGTCGGGTGCCGACAGTTTGGTAGAAATCACAACCGCCCCCTTAGCCGTATCGTGTACACGGGTCAGGTGGTCTGGCGTGAACCCAAGACGAGAAGGAAAAACACTAAGGCATGGATCGTACTGATCCCTAGGATGTAACGGGTTATGGGGTACAACCAGCTCGTTGACTAAGACGTGCGCCAAAGCCAAGAAGACATACGGAGGTTTTGACAAGGAGTCTCTGGCCCAGTCGAGAGTATTCCCGGTGGAGAGGTGGTCCAAGTCAAGAGAAGGTGTGTAGAAAACGGGTCTGTCGTGCCTCGAGTGCTCGAAGCCGAGGGAAAACAATAACGGTATTTAAAATGCGCATATAAAACGAAGACAATTGTATTAATAAAATAGGATAATTTAGTCATATTTTGCTAGTTTACCAAATACATTATTGCATAATTTATCAGGGTGAAATGGCATTTAATAATGTTATGTGTGTGTAAGTGTAAAGAAATCTTGAGGATATGACAAGTCGTGCAAATGTCATTTTAAATAATTAAATTATCTCGTTAATGCCATTTATTAACGTACCAAGTCGATTTAACTATAACATGGGTTAATCATGGCTAATTAAGGGGTATAAAGCTTAAACAGCAGGGCATATGCACAATTTTTCAATTCTGGTCGGATTCTTGAAAATGTGGCAGACTTACCCGTTGCGATTCAAATCGCGACAGGGCGGTCGGGCGCGACACGGGGCTTGGCCGGTCTGGCCCGGTCCGGAGTGGAATCACGGCGGCTTATGCCGCCGCGTTCTTGACGCGACGCCGTCGGCCGGCGCGACCCCGCTGATATCGCGGCGGATCGCGTCGACGCGATACCATGTGGGATTGCCCTTTTCCCATTTTTCCCAGGGCGAGTCCTCTGTGATACATGGACGTTCTAAATTCCATATAAAATAGTACGGTGGTCCAAAAAGCACGAAACCAATTTTAAACGAAAGTAGATATATAGATCTATCAACATGCATGATTAATTTGAAAATAGACAAGGTTTAGATATGCATTGATTGTGTTAGTTTTTGGTGACCTAAACATGCGTAGTCAGAGTTCAATGAATTAATTAATGATGGATACATGATACAAAATTCCTAAATTAAGGGCGTTCAAAAGCTAACAAGATGTCATATTTATGATAATTTTATCATGATATGAAGTTAAGCATGAACGGGTTCACAAACCAATAAGAGGGTCGGGTGCATGGATCTGACAGGGATTCAAAGAATTAATTCTCCCTCATGGAAGATCGAAATAAAACGAAACAGAGGCGTTTGAAAGCTATTGCACTGTAGTATCAATGAGAATTTTCTCATAGCATGGGAACAAGTACGTGTGGGGAATTAGATAAAACATGAGATTTTGGGTTCATGGTTACAGCAGAGCTTCATGAATTAAATTCGCCAAATGGATGAGCAGATTACAACGAAACCATAGGACTTTTGAAGAGGTATATGAAGGCTACCTAGGATAATTTTTACACGATTTTATTGAGAGATTGCCTACCTTTTTTGTGGAGTAAGAAAGCCCTAGTTTGATGACGAAAAAGAAGAGAAAATCCAAGCTCCAAGCCTCCTCCTCTCCTTGCTCTTCGTCCAAAACTTCTCCTCTTCATCTCCAAAGAGCTTAGACACGAACTAGGGTTGCTACGGTCGAAATATGGGGGTATATGGCTAACGATAGGAGTCCTAGCCATTATAAGAGTCCTCCCTTCCATTAAACTCCGAATTTCCTTTTTTATCTCCCACTTTCTCTTATTATCCACCTAATAGAGTTGGGAAGGGATCCAATTTCGTGGGTAAAGGTTTAGGGTAAGTGTATGACTCTTTTTAGGATAGATATGACTTATTTTAATAGTAATTTGACCCTTTTCAATTTATTAATAATTAGATACGAATTTCTCTTAATTACTTCTCCTCTCATAATGGGCTATCCCTATTTGGGCCCAACAAACCATGTTAGGACCATTAGTACATCCCATTACTAATTTAGCCTAATGGGCTTTGATTAAATCATTCTAATTATATTTATTTCCCCTTTTTGTTCAATAATTTCTATTTTCCTTATTTATAAAAATAGAAATTTTATTTTTATTCGGGTTTTAAAAATCAGGGTGCTACATCCTCCCACTCTTAAAAAGAATTTGATCCCCAAATTCATAGAATCATAAGAGGAAGAATGACTTACTGAATAACTCCGGATAATTCCTTCGCAATAACGCTTCGGGCTCCCACGTGGCCTCTTCGACTTCATGGTTTCTCCATAATACCTTCACCACGGGTATAGACCGATTTCGAAGCTGTTGCATCTTCTTGTCCAAGATTTTCACTGGCCTTTCTTCATAGGTCATATCCTTATTCAGAATAATGTCATCATAGCTGATTACGTATGATGGATCGTACACGTACTTTCTCAGCATGGATACATGGAAAACATTGTGTACTGTTGAAAACTGGGGTGGTAGTGCCAGTCGATACGCTACCTCGCCCACTCTATCTAACACCTCAAACGGACCTATGAATCTTGGTCTCAATTTACCTTTCATCCCAAATCTTTGGAATCCTCTGGTCGGGGATACTTTTAGCATTACATGATCTCCGGCTTGAAATTCTAAGTCATTTCTTCTTTTATCAGCATAGCTCTTCTGCCTGGAGTGAGCTACCTTAATTCTATCTCTGATAATTTGTATGTCCCTGATAGTGCTCTGCACTATGTCTGGTCCAGCCATTGCTGTTCTCCTACCTCGTTCCAGCACACAGGTGATCTGCAGCTCCTTCCGTACAGTGCTTCAAACGGTGACATTTTAATGCTCGCCTGATAACTGTTGTTGTAGGCGAATTCTATCAGTGGACAATTGTTCATTCAATACCCCTCAAAGTCTATAGCACAAGCTCGTAGCATGTCTTCCACTATCTGTTGTTCTTTCAGTTGTCCATCCGTCTGTGGGTGGAAAGCTGTGCTAAAGTTGAGTTTTGTGCCTAAGGCAGCCTGGAGTCCCTTCCAGAATCTAGAAGTGAACCTAGGGTCACGATCTGAGACAATGGATACTGGAACTCCATGTAGTCTGACTATCTCTTTCACATACAAAGCTGCAAGCACATCAACACTCCAGGTACTTCGAATTGCTAGAAAGTGTGCAGACTTTGTCAATCTATCCACAATGACCCAAATAACATCTAGTCCACCACGAGTTCGGGGTAAACCCATGATGAAGTCCATTCCGATGCTTTCCCACTTCCATTCAGGTATGTCCAGGGGCCTGAGTACACCCGCAGGACGACGGTGTTCTTCTTTTACCTACTGACAAGTGTGAGGCAGTGCGCGGCACATGCTCAGCTACCTCACGCTTCATGTTTGGCTACCAAAATGACCTTTCATGTCTTGGTACATCTTGGTTGCACCTGGGTGAATTGTGTACTTGGTCTTGTGGGCTTCATCCATCAGTTTCCTTTTCAGCTCTTCATTGTCAGGCACACATGTCCTGGCTTGGAATAATATTCTTCCATCTTCAGCGATGGAGAAGTCTGGCTTGTCAGCTATGGTCTCCCTTACTCTGATTAGAAACAGATCATTAGCCTGTTGCTCTCTGATCTCGACAAAGATTTCGGGTTGAGATTTAAGGTTAGCAACTATCATCTTATCATTTCTCTGCTCAATGTTTAGATTCAGGTTGGTGAATTGTTCTAACAATTGCATCTCGCCCATGACTAGACAGGATATCGAAGCTACTGGCTTTCTACTAAGTGCATCGGCTACTGCATTACCTTTGCCTGGGTGGTATTGGATGTTGAAATCAAAATCCTTTAGGTACTCCAGCCATCTCCGTTGTCGCATGTTGAGCTCCTTCTGAGAAAATAAGTATTTCAAACTCTTGTGGTCGGAGTAGACAATAAATTGTTCCCCATACAGGTAATGACTCCAGATTTTGAGTGCAAATACCACAGCAGCTAGCTCTAAGTCATGGACAGGATAATTGACTTCATGTGGCTTCAACTGCCTTGAAGAATAAGCTATCACTTTCTCATTCTGCATTAGGGCTGTTCACTATTTGGTCCAGACCGAAAAACCGAAGCGAACCGACCGGTTCGGTTCGGTTCGGTTTCATGAGCTGGGTGGTTCGGTTCGGTTTTTGGCTAGGAAATCGAAATAAACCGAATACCTATATATAATTATATAAATAATAGAATTAAACAAAAAAAAAGTAGCGCAGTGGAGGGCGCCTTCGCGCGCCTCCACGCGCATGGCGGTCGCGAGTTCGAAACTCGCGACCGCCAAAAAAACTGTCTTTTTAACAGTTTTGCCTGTAAAATGTCATAAAAACCCCAAACATACCATAAAAATATTTAAAAAATGTCAGAAATGTAATATTTCGGTTGAACCGAACCGAACCGGTTCGGTTCGGTTCGGTTCAACAGTAAATTCGGTTCGGTTCGGTTTCTCCCAAAAATGGAGAAAACCGAACCGAACCGAACCGTGAACACCCCTATTCTCCATTAGTACACAGCCTAGACCGATTCCAGATGCATCAGTGTAGACTGAGAATCATGCTCCTTCGACTGGTAATGCGAGGACAAGTGTAGACGTCAACAACTGCTTCAGTGTCTGGAAGCTCTTCTCGCACTCCTTGCTCCAGACATAGGGATTCTCTTTCCGCGTAAGACGCGTAAGAGGTACAGCTATCTTGGAGAAATCTTTTATGAACCGTCTGTAATAACCAGCCAGTCCAAGAAAACTTCTTATCTCGGTGACATTGGTCGGCTTTTCCCAGTTCAGCACAGCTTCTACCTTGGAAGGGTCGACAGTGATATCGTCCTTGGAAATAACATGACCCAGAAATGACACCTCCTCGAGCCAGAATTCACACTTGCTCAATTTGGCGTAGAGTTGATTGTCTCGCAAGATTTGCAGAGTGATCCTCAGATGCTCCTCGTGCTCTTCTTTGGTCTTGGAGTATATGAGAATATCATCAATGAATACCACGACGAACTTGTCGAGGTAGGGCCGGTAGATGCTGTTCATTAATTGCATAAAAGCTGCAGGAGCATTGGTTAGTCCAAAAGGTATGACTATAAATTCGTAATGACCGTACCTGCTCCTGAAAGCTGTCTTTTTGATATCTGCATCTTTATCCTCATCTGATGATATCCCGATCTAAGGTCAATCTTAGAAAAATACTTTGCTCCTGATATCTGATCAAATAGTTCATCGACACGCGGCAGATGGTACTTGTTCTTGATAGTGAGATTGTTCAACTTCCTGTAATCGATGCATAATCTCATGGATCCGTCCTTCTTCTTGACGAACAATACTGGTGCTCCCCAAGGAGAAGTACTTGGCCTAATGAAACCCTTTTCTAGAAGTTCCATCAGTTGCTCTTTCAACTCTTTCAATTCAGCAGGGGACATCCTGTAGGGTTGGCGTGAAACCGGTGCAGCTCCAGGTACGAGATCAATTAAGAAATTCACATCTCTCTCAGGTGGAATGCCTGGTAGCTCATCGGGAAACACATCAGGTATTCTTGCACTATGTGGATGTCTGATATCTAACTGCTTTCTTTTCCACTACGATGGTGGCAAGAAATGCCATACTCCCTTTCCTTATCATGTTTTGTGCCTTTATGGCAGAGACGAGAGACAAGTGCCTCTTGTGTCTACGTCATGTGAAGATCAGCTTAGGGAATTCACTAAAAGTAATCTTCCCTCTTCTACAATCAACACAAGCCCCATAAGTAGATAGCCAGTCGGCTCCCAGAATAACATCGTAACCCTCCATGGGCATACAATCAGGTCAGCCCTAGGTTAAGTTCACCAACCTTAACATCAGCTAATGTAAAATATTTATTCATTGAGCCTTTTCTCCCAAGGGTGTTGTGACAGGTAATTCAAACTCCATGGATGTGGTTTTTTCATTTAATGTATCAGCAAATGCTTGTGATATGAACGAATGCGTTGCGCCAGTATCAAACAAAACAAAAGTTGATTGAGAAAAGACTGGTAGTGTACCTTCCACAACTCCACCTTCCTCGGTGGTCTCTACCTCTTACAGGGCTTGGAGTCTGCCTGGCTTCTTTGGTCCCGCAGGATGCTTCTCATTCTCCCTCAGTAATGGGCATTCGGAAATCTGATGCTCTCGGCTCCCACAACGAAGGCATGCACCTACCTTCCTCCAGCATTCTTCTGTCGTGTGACCAAGCTTGTCACAATGTTTGCATCTGGGCTTGTTGTTTGGGGTATTATGAGTAGGGACTTTGGCTTTCGCTCTTGGCTTGCCCATCAGTGATACTTAATGGTCTTTTCTTGCTGTAGGCAGGCTTGCTTGATGCTCCAGAAGTCAGTTCCTTCTTTACCATTCTACCCTTGATGCGATCAGTGAGATCGGTTGCATCCTCGAGTAGTTGTGCTTTCCTGACCATCTCTGGATAGGTCTGAATGTCCATAGGTGCCAGCTGTGTGATATGCGGGCCTGAGCCCATTAAGAAACCTTTTCGCCTTCATCTTCTCTGTACTCACCAGATGATTGGCATAGCATGCCAATCGGGAGAACTGAGCTTCATACTCAGCAACAGTCAGGTTCCTTTGCTTCAGAGCGGAAAATTCAGATGCTTTCTGTTCTTGGACCCTCTCTGAGAAGTACTTGGAGTTGAAATGCTCCTTGAACTCCTCCCAAGTAAATTGTGCATCCTCTCTGGTTGCCTCAACGGACTCCCACACGCACGGGCGTCCCGTTCTAACTGGAACATAGCTAGCAGTATCTTGTCCCCATCCGCGCATTGCATGACGCGAAGATACGCTCAATCTCCTTGAGCCAGTTCTCGGCCTCATCAGGGTCTGTGGTACCACTTTATCGAGGTGGATTCAGGTTGCAGAAATTTCTATGTAAATCACCAGCTGCTCGGTTGTTTGTTATTATTGTTGTTGGCTCCAGCAGCCTGAAGTAAAGCTTGAGTGAGTTGCTGAATCGTGTTGCATGTCACAGAGTTGAGCACGCTCCGCTGCCATTGTTTAAGTTCCTTCAAAAGAGAATTTAAAATGTAAGTCGTTGGTTTGCACTAAGTTTGTGTGTGTGTGTGTATCCATTTTATCTTATTACCCACAGTTCTACCCATCTCACATAGGTATGGAATTTAGACTCTAAGTCAAGGCAGGTCAAACCTAGATCATCCTATACTTAAGAATACCTAGGCTCTGATACCACAAAACTGTAACGCCCGACACAGAATATCGAAGCGGAATTACAGTTATTAAAAAGTACAGAGCGAGAAATAAATGACAAACCATTGCACGAATGGTATAATACCAAATAAACTCCAACTTCATTAATCATCCCCCAACTATCTATTACATCAACGTATCAGAGCAAAACTAGGCCCAAAGTACTTTATTCAAAATCAAACTATTACATTATGACTAACTGACTCACTAACCCATAACTATACTAACTACTACTACTAGATAGCACTGGTTGCTGAATGGTCACTCTTGAGTCTCCTCATCGGTCCCATCCTCGTGATGTGTGGTCATGATCCGACTCACCTGAAACACATTAAATAAATATGCAGGATGAGCGAATAACGCCCAGTAGGACTTAATATCTCATGAACACAAGCATGCTTTAAATAGTTAATGTTTTAAAGGCAGGTTAATTAGAGAGTAAAGTCATGTAGAGCATGTCACGATAACGAGATAACAATTGCAACTGGCATAGGGAAAATAGTACAACGAGAACGACAATAGAATGGCCATGTAACGTTATGTAAATGTTGCACAACGTGCACTAGTAACGATCATGCTTGCACTTGTAGAGATGATACTTTGATTGTCATAGATTAATCTAGATAGTAAACTGACACTGGATGCATGCCGTAACACATCCTTGATCATTTTAACTCCCATGGGCACTGGCACTTTTCGGGCGCTCCTCCCAGGACCTGATTGGGCCCTATTGCGCTGGCATTAGTCATTTCTTTTATCTTAGACAATCACAAGAATGGCCAATAGAGTACCAAGAAGAGATAAGAGAGTACTAGACGATAGATGAGAGAGTAGAATGAACGTGAACAGATGAGAGGATATGGACATTAGATGAGATTGGGACAATTCCGTAAAACACGTGAAATTCCGATAGTAACGGTTGCACAGCACCAGGTCGGTGCCGGCAGTCTGGTAGAATCACAACCGCCCCCTTAGCCGTGTCGTGTACACGGGTCAGGTGGTCTGGCGTGAACCCAAGACGAGAAGGAAAAACACTAAGGCATGGATCGTACTGATCTCTAGATGTACAGGTTTTGGGGTACAACCAGCTCGTTGACTAAGGACGTGCGCCAAAGCCAAGAAGACTTACGGAGGTTTTGACAAGGGTCTCTGGCCCAGTCGAGAGTATTCCCGGTGGAGAGGTGGTCCAAGTCAAGAGAATGTGTAGAAAATGGGTCCGTCATGCCTCGATTTCTCGAAGCCGAGGGAAAACATTAACGGTATTTAAAATACGCATATAAAACGAAGACAATTGTATTTATAAAATAGGGTAATTTAGTCATTTATTTCGCTAATTTACCGAATACATTATTGCATAATTTATCAGGGTGAAATGGCATTTAATAATGTTTGTGGTGTAAGTGTAAAGAAATCTTGAGGATATGACAAGTCGTGTAAATGTCATTTTAAATAATTAAATTATCTCGTTATGCCATTTATTAACGTACCAAGTCGATTTAACTATAACATGGGTTAATCATGGCTATTTAAGGGGTATAAAGCTTAAACAGCAGGGCATATGCACAATTTTTCAATTCTGGTCGGATTCTTGAAAACCCGGCAGACTTACCCGTCGCGATTCAAATCGCGACAGGGCGGTCGGGCGCGACACGGGGCCTGGCCGGTCTGGCCCAGTCCGGAGTGGAATCGCGGCGGCTTATGCCGCCGCGTTCTTGACGCGATGCCATCGGCCGGCGCGACCCCGCTGATATCGCGGCGGATCACGCCGACGCGATACCAGGTGGGATTGCCCTTTTCCCCTTTTTCCCAGGGCGAGTCCTCTGTGATACATGGACATTCTAAATTCCATATAAAATAGTACGGTGGTCCAAAAAGCACAAAACTAGTTTTAAACGAAAGTAGACATATGATCTATCAACATGCATGATTAATTTAAAAATAGACAAGGTTTAGACATACATTGATTGGTTTATTTTCGGTGACCTAAACATGCGCAGTCAGGATTCAATGAATTAATTAACAATGGATACATGATGAAAATTCCAAACCGAGGGCGTTCAAATGCTAACAAAATGGTATTTATGATAAGTGTATCATGGTATGATTTAAGCATGAATGAGGTTCACAAACCAACAAGAAGGGTCAGATGCATGGATCTGACAGGGATTCAAAGAATTATTCTCCTTCATG
>JACBKR010002508.1:0-44952 GCA_014218235.1 Colocasia esculenta | reverse complement strand
TCCTTAGGATAAGCTGTTCTTGTTTTATAGGGTTTTACTTCTGCTTGTCGCCCTCTTCCTCTCCTCATATTCTTCCAGTACTCCACTTGAAACTTGATAGAACTTGCCGATACCTGACTGACTTGGGACTGGAAGCCGTCAAAGACTTGCCTGGTTCTAGATTCTCTCAATTTCTGGATAACAAGACATACACAAACCTCAACATGCATAAAATAAATTGATGCTCAATATCTGTAAGACTTCAAAACAAGCTGAACTTGCACATATTTCAAGTTATACAAAGATGCATAAATTTGTGTATTTCACTTGTTATCAAATCTCTTATTGCACAGGTAATAATTTATATGGTCTTGTGAGCCCAACTATTCTTACTATTAAGTTTTTTAATAATTTTTTAAATTCCCTAATTTTGTTTACCACTTTTTTATTCTTGTGGAAAAAAGTGTACAATGTGGAAGGTTGACAACTTTGTTGGCATTTATACGAAGGCAGTGGTCGCAATGGCCTTAGAAACCTTGTGGTTTCTCAGAAATAAGCAGATCTTTGACAATCCTGAGGATTCTCACTGGCTGATAGAATTACATATAGAGATAGGCAAGAAGAATAAGACAAAGCCAACTTTCCTGAGTCAAAGATTGCGTAAGTATATATGCTAAAGAAAATCTGATGCTAAGGCATTGATATATGGATACCTCTGACATGAAGAAAACATACATCTAACTCGAGGCAGTTCTCAGCTTCTACAATAGCAGCACCAACACTTGCCCCTTCTGATTAGATGCGTGCTACGTCTTAGCCCAGAACTATCCAAATAATACATCTAACTACGCCCTCCATATACATTTGATATGAGTTTTCCATCATGTTCTTGGGCTTCTGTTCTTTCATGCTCCACTTTCTGGAACAAAGCCACATATATCGCAATGGATAGATCAACCCCAAAAGAACAAAAGGGCTTAAGATAAAAACACGTACTAAACCCAAGTAATCAAATCTGAGACCTATTCGGCTCAATTTTCTCTCTCTGCACAAATATTCCATTCTTCCTCCGCTACCTGTGCATTTGAACTAGACAACAAAACGTGAGGCTGAGGGATGAAGAGGAGAGCAATGACCTGACGGCCCTGCCTAGACGAATGCGGGATATCGAAGAGGAATCCTCGCTTCCTGCACAGTTCGGCTTCACTTGGAAAGGAGAAGACATTGAAGTAATCATCTATGTCAACAAGCAAAGAAATCCAACGAGTAAGCTAGTAAGATTGGAAGCTTGAGATAACAAACATTGGGCAAATCTAAACATTCTTCCCAAGTATTCTACCCAGATGAACCCTCAAAAGCAACAGGCCGAGTAAAGCAAATACCTTTTGTAAACAGAACCCTTACCATGAGAAGCAGTGTACTGACAAAAAAAAAAAGACCAGAACTCTTTTGGCCATCAAATCCCAAAAGGAGTTAGGTAATATCAGTACATACAGCTGACCTCTCAATCTTGAATCATGTAGAATGTTTTATTCTCTTTTAATTTATCACAACGTGGGTCATGTATATCAGTGCATGCAGCTGAGAAAGAACTGAAAAAAGGTTGGTTTCTTTAGATAAAAAAAAGTATTTGTGATAATGGCTTGTGACATTGTCAACCGAATTACTTGTGACACCAGTATGCTATAATAAATTCTTTACGCCTTTGGACTTTCAAGTTTTCCCTTTTACAGCAAGAAAAAAATCCTATCGCATTGGAATCATGCTTTTTATGCACAATATTAGGTCTCATGTTTGCATTGTTTTGAATATTGTTTTAGGATTTTGATTATGGCAAATGAGAATGAAAGCACCCCAGGTGTCATTGGTCAAACTACTATGAATGAGGCTGAGGCTTCTTCTGATGTTATACCTAATACGAATATTTCACGAAAGCATGCTAGAGGTCCACAATCAGAAGTCTGGAAACATTTTACTAATTTTTTATTGGAAATGTGCAGAAAGCCCGTTGCAATGCATGCAAAGCTGTGTTAACTGGTTCTAGTAAGGCTGGCACACGTCATTTGTATGGCGCACGATATCATAGCAGTTCATGCTTCCACAGTTGCATCTGAGTCGGCTTTTAGCACTGGAGGGCGAGTTCTTAATAATTTCCGCAGTTCTTTAGCTCCAGACACAGTGGAGGCTTTAATTTGCTCCCAAGATTGGATTAGAAATGCTTCAGTAGGTATGTTACTATGTTTTAATTAACTAAGAAGCTTTAATTTTTGTAGTTAAATTGTAATCACTTTCTTTTCTATTTTAGGACCGGTTGGACGAGATGGAACAATCAATGATCTATAATGGGTACTTCTGCCCAACATTTACATGTTTAGAGGATGCAGGGACTGAAGAGCCAAATCATTTTAGTTTTGTGGGATACATCTGTGAAACTGTTGACATAGTTATCTTGCATTGTTTGGATTGTCTTTTCAGCAGGCCTTGTTTTCAGTTTAGAAGCATTAGATTTTGTAATTGTGCTGCTCATGTGATTATTCTCAAGATAATCAGATTTTGTACTGATATATCTATGTCGCTGGGGACTTATCCAGCATATGTAAACATTTTATTTTGAAATTTCAATGGGAACTTATTTAGTATAAGTAATCAATTTTGTGTTGCTCATTTTTATTCTGTCAGCCATGAAATTGAAAGCTGTTAAATCTATGTTTGGAACTAGCAGGTTCTCGGTGAATTCTCTCAACAAATTTTTGTTGCTGCAAATGCTCTATTATATGCTCAAATAAACTATGAGGGAGATCCGTCTGAATCTAAATGGATATCCCTTCATCTGAATTTCATCCTACTCACTGTTTGTTCTAAGAGTAACGTAGGATCTTTTTGAACAAAAAATAGTAATACTTTATCAAAACATTTATTAAATTTGTTGGGCCGGGCCGGGCTGAAGGTGGGTTTTATAATTTAGTTGATTACTCAGGCCCGGCTCGGCTCGGCCCGATGCCACTTGGGCTTGGGCTGGGCTTGGGCCTAGAAAAATAAGGGTTGGGCTTGGGCCGGATCTAGCTTGGCCCAGCCCGAGCCCGACCCATTGACAGCCCTACTTTCAACTCTACAAAATTGGAATCGACAAACAATAACCTACTCCTTAATCTTTACTCCAAAACAGTTGCCATCAATTTTTTTTCCTTTTGTAATCCATTTAGAATTATATGATTGGCCAAAATTCCTTGACATACTTTATCCATGTACAAAGACACATGATCATGACCAAATGGTGTTTTTTTATAATGTAGATATGCAGAGCCTGTGCTGGTTGTTAGTGAGCAGCCAATTCACAAACACATGTTAACAGTAGGCGGAATCAGATAGGGGTGTCTCTATTTTATGATTATTGAGTCGAAGAGTTCAAAAGTGAGATAGACCTTTTTTATTTGGTAGCATGCATCCATATTATATATAAGTTAGGCAGTATCAAAGAATATAATATAATACAAAGATTATTGGTTCTAACACATTTGAATGTATTTTTGTAATGTATTTTGGATTTGTTCTTAATTAAATAGCCCATAGTGTTCGATTGCTTCGGACGTGCCCAGTTTGAGTGGTTTTCTCATCTTGATTCTATGTATTTAAGGCCATGTTTTGGCCTAGAGCATTGTATCGATTTCTTTATAGTGGAAAAGGTGGTTGTACAAGTGTAGGTTCCGTGGAATAGGTTTAACATATCGTCAATCCAAACCACATAATTGGCTGTAGAGGCTATTTTTAGCCTCCTAAGCCCATAGCCCATCAAGACCCAGCAACGCAAAACGGCTATGGCCCTCGCGCCACGTGTCCTCGGCTTCAGCCAACCAGCTGCCGAACATGCTTCAGCTGTAAGCGCCCAACGGTCCCAGCGGTAGTTTTCGAACACTGCACCGGCTGCTCGAAAAGGATTTGTCCTTACCGAGCAGATCAGGCGGCTCCTGCTCGAGCTCGCAATCGCCAAGATTCCCGAGCACCGGGCACCGCACGGGCTCCACGCCCGAACACCTCCAGGATCCAGAGAGTGGTCTCCGGACACCTCTCACTCTGTTCGGTCCAGGCCCCAGCCTACCGAACTGGTCCTGCTCAAGGCACACCGTGGTCCCATTGGCATGCACTGCGCCTAGACACTGGCTACCGAACAGCAGGTCTAGCCTACCAAACAGGCAACCTGCTCGGTACCTGTCGCCAAGGAGCCTCCAAGCAGCTCCCCGTCTCCTGATGACGGTTACAACAACTCCATCGTGCGCACCCCACGATTGTATGGTGCATTAACTGCAGGCCCCCTTAACGGGCGCCTCAACGCATAACTCCCCGCCAACTGGCACGCCCTTTCCGGGCACGATCAAGAGACGAAGCGTCCCTTCTCTTCGGCACTTTTCGCCCATAAAAGGCTCAGGTAACCTCCAGGCAGAGGTAGGCAGTCTCACAGACTCACACTCGCCCTCGTGCGATTCACACACGAGAACCCCCTTTCCTTCAAGCCTCTCAAGTCTCGTACTGACTTAGGCATCGGAGGGCTCTCCCCGGTTCTTCAACCGGGCCCCCCTGATCCAGTTCTGGTCTTGCAGGCTTCTGTCCGCACCGGTGTTCGTCTTCCCTCTCTCATCCTAGTGGAGGCCTGTTTGGCTCGGGCCCAAACAGGATCACGCCACCACATTTGGCGCCGTCTGTGGGAACGACATCAGCCATGGCTCGCGGATGTTCCTCTCACCAGAACTACAGCAGTAGGGCGACGAGGCTCGACGGCCGCGTGCGGACCCGCACATCAGAGTCCCCCCTGTCGACGTCGCCGTCGCCCCCACTGGTACACCCGGCGACAATCCTGCTGCTGCAGTACCTGCGCGCCCTGGAGATAGCAGAGCTCCGGCAGCAGATGCAACATCTGACGGGAATCTGTCAGGCCTCCAGGCCCAGTTAGCCAGACAACCGGCCCTGACGGTTCCCCCACCACAGGAGCAACTAGCGGAGTCGTCTTACCGACGGTCTCGTGCCCCTCCAGCGCCGCAGAAGCGGCATGCAGAATCACCCCCGTTCGCACGCCGAACGCCAGTGCGACAGGCCAACTCACCCCGCCATGTCGCGGCGGTTCAGGCCCCCGCGCGTTCCGACGCCGATTCCAACGCCCACGCGTCCAGGCGCGAGGCTCAACTCCTGCCGACCAGGAATTGTTAGACGCCTCCGCCGCGTCGCTGACCTTGAGCGCCGCATGGACGCGATGATCAGAAGGCAGAAGGCAAACTCTTAGGGGACGACGACCTGGACTTCCGCTTCCCGTTCACGCGGGATCCTGGAAGCCTGGGTCTCCCCAAAACTGCCTCTACCTTCCATCGCGCCCTACGACGGCACCACTAATCCAGCGGACCACCTCCATGGGTTCGAGTCGCACATGTGTTCCATGGAGCATCAGACGCGGCCAAATGTCGGTCTTTCCCGACCACGCTGAAGGAGGCTGCGCGGGTATGGTTCGAAGCCCTCCCTGCAGGCTCCATCTCTCCTTCCACCAGTTGAAAAAGTCCTTCTCGGGCAACTTCCTGGTCGGAAGGTCTCGGCCGCGCACGCAGCATCTCTTCTATCTGTTCGGCAGAAGAAAGACGAAGCACTCTGGAACTACGTCCAGCGGTTCCGGACAGAAGCACTTCGCATCCCGAGCCTCGACGTCTCTTAGCCACTAGTGCCCTCATCCGAGGCACTCGCGACGGCTTCCTTCAGAGGGCGCTCGGGGTCCAGCCACCGCCTACCCTCGCCGAGCTCCTCTCCACTGCCCAACGCCACGCTGCGTGTGAGGAGAATCTAGCTGCCGGCCGAGCCAACCAGGCGAACTCGCCCCGAAACGGGAAGGACCTTATAAGGTCATTTGAGTTCTCGGAAGAGGTTTCTACAAGCTGCCTATTTTCGGCGGCAAAACTATATCGAGAACCTGACATGTAAAAGGCTTATTATTTACAAAAGCCTCTCTGCTTAGCGTCCTACTTCTCTCTTTGCTGTTCTATCGGTTTATGTAGAGGACGAATGGTACAACCCCTGGCCACGAGCTCTTCAGCTCAGAAGACCAGCGCGCTACCCGTCCTATGACAGAGGTGTTCGGTTCAACCCCAGGTTGACGAGCTCTTCAGCTCGACCTGCACGGAACCCACGAGCCTCTAGACACCGACGAATTCCGATTCAGACAGAACACAACTAGAAAAGAGGGGGGAAAAGGACAACGCTAGTTAAAGAAGTCGGGCGAGCGGTACAACCCCTGGCCACGAGCTCTTCAGCTCAGAAGACCAGCGCGCTACCCGTCCTATGACAGAGGTGTTCGGTTCAACCCCAGGTTGACGAGCTCTTCAGCTCGACCTGCGCGGAACCCACGAGCCTCTAGACACCAACGGAACCCACCTTGCCTACCGCCAGCTCGGCAGCCACTCCCTCCAAAGCGACCTCCGACCTCGTTTACAAGCGCTTCTCAGGAGGACGTCGCCTAATCGCGATCGAATGGTTGCTCCGTCGCAGGCATGAAGACATCTCCCCTCTCAAGTGCTCACGATCACATCCAAGCAGACTTGAGAGGGTGGGGGGCAAGTGTAGAGGCTATTTTTAGCCTCCTAAGCCCATAGGCCATCAAGACCCAGCAACGCAAAACGGCTATGGCCCTCGCGCCACGTGTCCTCGGCTTCAGCCAACCAGCTGCCGAACATGCTTCAGCTGTAAGCGCCCAACGGTCCCAGCGGTAGTTTTCGAACACTGCACCGGCTGCTCGAAAAGGATTTGTCCTTACCGAGCAGATCAGGCGGCTCCTGCTCGAGCTCGCAATCGCCAAGATTCCCGAGCACCGGGCACCGCACGGGCTCCACGCCGAACACCTCCAGGATCCAGAGAGTGGTCTCCGGACACCTCTCACTCTGTTCGGTCCAGGCCCCAGCCTACCGAACTGGTCCTGTCAAGGCACACCGTGGTCCCATTGGCATGCACTGGCCCTAGACACTGGCTACCGAACAGCAGGTCTAGCCTACCAAACAGGCAACTGCTCGGCTCTACCTGTCGCCAAGGAGCCTCCAAGCAGCTCCCCCCCTCTCCTGATGACGTTACAACAACTCCATCGTGCGCACCCCACGATTGTATGGTGCATTAACTGCAGGCCCCCTTAACGGCGCCTCAACGCATACTCCCCGCCAACTGGCACGCCCTTTCCGGGCACGATCAAGAGACGAGCGTCCCTTCTCTTCGCACTTTTCGCCCATAAAAGGCTCAGGTAACCTCCAGGCAGAGGTAGGCAGTCTCACAGACTCACACTCGCCCTCGGCGATTCACACACGAGAACCCCCTTTCCTTCAAGCTCTCAAGTCTCGTACTGACTTAGGCATCGGAGGGCTCTCCCCGGTTCTTCAACCGGGCCCCCCTGATCCAGTTCTGGTCTTGCAGGCTTCTGTCCGCACCGGTGTTCGTCTTCCCTCTCTCATCCTAGTGGAGGCCTGTTTGGCTCGGGCCCAAACAGGATCACGCCACCACATTTGGCGCCGTCTGTGGGAACGACATCAGCCATGGCTCGCGGATGTTCCTCTCACCAGAACTACAGCAGTAGGGCGACGAGGCCTCGACGGCCGCGTGCGGACCCGCACATCAGAGTCCCCCCTGTCGACGTCGCCGTCGCCCCCACTGGTACACCCGGCGACAATCCTGCTGCTGCAGTACCTGCGACCGCCCTGGAGATAGCAGAGCTCCGGCAGCAGATGCAACATCTGACGGGAATCTGTCAGGGCCTCCAGGCCCAGTTAGCCAGACAACCGGCCCTGACGGTTCCCCCACCACAGGAGCAACTAGCGGAGTCGTCTTACCGACGGTCTCGTGCCCCTCCAGCGCCGCAGAAGCGGCATGCAGAATCACCCCCGTTCGCACGCCGAACGCCAGTGCGACAGGCCAACTCACCCCGCCATGTCGCGGCGGTTCAGGCCCCCGCGCGTTCCGACGCCGATTCCAACGCCCACGCGTCCAGGCGCGAGGGCTCAACTCCTGCCGACCAGGAATTGGTTAGACGCCTCCGCCGCGTCGCTGACCTTGAGCGCCGCATGGACGCGATGATCCAGAAGGCAGAAGGCAAACTCTTAGGGGACGACGACCTGGACTTCCGCTTCCCGTTACACGCGGAGATCCTGGAAGCCTGGGTCTCCCCAAAACTGCCTCTACCTTCCATCGCGCCCTACGACGGCACCACTAATCCAGCGGACCACCTCCATGGGTTCGAGTCGCACATGTGTTCCATGGAGCATCAGACGCGGCCAAATGTCGGTCTTTCCCGACCACGCTGAAGGAGGCTGCGCGGGTATGGTTCGAAGCCCTCCCTGCAGGCTCCATCTCTTCCTTCCACCAGTTGAAAAAGTCCTTCTCGGGCAACTTCCTGGTCGGAAGGTCTCGGCCGCGCACCGCAGCATCTCTTCTATCTGTTCGGCAGAAGAAAGACGAAGCACTCTGGAACTACGTCCAGCGGTTCCGGACAGAAGCACTTCGCATCCCGAGCCTCGACGTCTCTTTAGCCACTAGTGCCCTCATCCGAGGCACTCGCGACGGCTTCCTTCAGAGGGCGCTCGGGGTCCAGCCACCGCCTACCCTCGCCGAGCTCCTCTCCACTGCCAAACGCCACGCTGCGTGTGAGGAGAATCTAGCTGCCGGCCGAGCCAACCAGGCGAACTCGCCCCGAAACGGGAAGGACCTTATAAGGTCATTTGAGTTCTCGGAAGAGGTTTCTACAAGCTGCCTATTTTCGGCGGCAAAACTATATCGAGAACCTGACATGTAAAAGGCTTATTATTTACAAAAGCCTCTCTGCTTAGCGTCCTACTTCTCTCTTGCTGTTCTATCGGTTTATGTAGAGGACGAATGGTACAACCCCTGGCCACGAGCTCTTCAGCTCAGAAGGACAGCACATACCCGTCCTATGACAGAGGTGTTCGGTTCAACCCCAGGTTGACGAGCTCTTCAGCTCGACCTGCACGGAACCCACGAGCCTCTAGACACCGACGAATTCCGATTCAGACAGAACACACTAGAAAAGAGGGGGGAAAAGGACAACGCTAGTTAAAGAAGTCGGGCGAGCGGTACAACCCCTGGCCACGAGCTCTTCAGCTCAGAAGACCAGCGCGCTACCCGTCCTATGACAGAGGTGTTCGGTTCAACCCCAGGTTGACGAGCTCTTCAGCTCGACCTGCGCGGAACCCACGAGCCTCTAGACACCAACGGAACCCACCTTGCCTACCGCCAGCTCGGCAGCCACTCCCTCCCAAGCGACCTCCGACCTCGTTTACAAGCGCTTCTCAGGAGGACGGTCCCTAATCGCGATCGAATGGTTGCTCCGTCGCAGGCATGAAGACATCTCCCCTCTCAAGTGCTCACGATCACATCCAAGCAGACTTGAGAGGGTGGGGGGCAAGTGTAGAGGCTATTTTTAGCCTCCTAAGCCCATAGCCCATCAAGACCCAGCAACGCAAAACGGCTATGGCCCTCGCGCCACGTGTCCTCGGCTTCAGCCAACCAGCTGCCGAACATGCTTCAGCTGTAAGCGCCAACGGTCCCAGCGGTAGTTTTCGAACACTGCACCGCTGCTCGAAAAGGATTTGTCCTTACCGAGCAGATCAGGCGGCTCCTGCTCGAGCTCGCAATCGCCAAGATTCCCGGCACCGGGCACCGCACGGGCTCCACGCCCGAACACCTCCAGGATCCAGAGAGGGTCTCCGGACACCTCTCACTCTGTTCGGTCCAGGCCCCAGCCTACCGAACTGGTCCTGCTCAAGGCACACCGTGGTCCCATTGGCATGCACTGCGCCTAGACACTGGCTACGAACAGCAGGTCTAGCCTACCAAACAGGCAACCTGCTCGGTACCTGTCGCCAAGGAGCCTCCAAGCAGCTCCCCGTCTCCTGATGACGGTTACAACAACTCCATCGTGCGCACCCCACGATTGTATGGTGCATTAACTGCAGGCCCCCTTAACGGGCGCCTCAACGCATAACTCCCCGCCAACTGGCACGCCCTTTCCGGGCACGATCAAGAGACGAAGCGTCCCTTCTCTTCGGCACTTTTCGCCCATAAAAGCTCAGGTAACCTCCAGGCAGAGGTAGGCAGTCTCACAGAACCACACTCGCCCTCGTGCGATTCACACACGAGAACCCCCTTTCCTTCAAGCCTCTCAAGTCTCGTACTGACTTAGGCATCGGAGGGCTCTCCCTGGTTCTTCAACCGGGCCCCCCTGATCCAGTTCTGGTCTTGCAGGCTCCGTCCGCACCGTGTTCGTCTTCCCTCTCTCATCCTAGTGGAGGCCTGTTTGGCTCAGGCCCAAACAGGATCACGCCACCACATTGGCGTATAATTGTCTCTTCTTCTTCTCTCTGTTCTGCTATAATTTCGACGCTCAAAGTCACAATAAACAAGTTAGTTTAGTTTAAAAAATGAAAAACTTAGGTTTGTGGGTCCAAAATTAGAAATACTCATCCGATTGGCCTCCGGTTTGTTCCAGTACGGTCGGGGCGATGAGTGTGACTTGTGGAAACTAACGGAGTTCAATTCGGACTCCCGATTTGAGCTCGACGCTCAAAGTCACAATAAACAAGTTAGTTTAGTCAAGAAATGAAAACCTTAGGTTTGTGGGTCCAAAATTAAAAATACTCATCCGATTGGCCTCCGGTTTGTTCCAGCACGATCGGGGCGATGAGTGTGACTTGTGGAAATCGACGGAGTTCAATTCGGACTCCCGGTTTGAGCTCGACGCTCAAAGTCACAATAAACAATTAGTTTAGTTATATGAAAAACTTAGGTTTGTGGGTCCAAAATTAAAAATACTCATCCGATTGGCCGGTTTCTTCCAGCACTGTCGGGGCGATGAGTGTGACTTGTGGAAACTAACGGAGTTCAATTCAAACTCCCGGTTTGAGCTCGATGCTCAAAGTCACAATAAACAAGTTAGTTTAGTTAAGAAATAAAAAAACTTAGGTTTGTGGGTCCAAAATTAAAAATACTCATCTGATTGGCCTCCGGTTTGTTCCAGTACGATCGGGGCAATGAGTGTGACTTGTGGAAACCGACGGAGTTCAATTCGGACTTCCGGTTGAGCTCGACGCTCAAAGTCACAATAAACAAGTTAGTTTAGTTAAGAAATGAAAAACTTAGGTTTGTGGGTCCAAAATTAAAAATACTCATCCGATTGGCCTTCGGTTTGTTCCAGTACGGTCGGGGCGATGAGTGTGACTTGTGGAAATCGACGGAATTCAATTCGGACTTCCGGTTTGAGCTCGGCGCTCAAAGTCACAATAAATAAGTTAGTTTAGTTAAAAAATGAAAAACTTAGGTTTGTGGGTCCAAAATTAGAAATACGCATCCGATGGCCTCCGTTTGTTCCAACACGGTCGGGGCGATGTGTGTGACTTGTGGAAACCGACGGAGTTCAATTCGGACTCCCAGTTTGAGCTCGACGCTCAAAGTCACAATAAACAGCTAGTTTAGTTAAGAAATGAAAAACTTAGGTTTGTGGGTCCAAAATTAGAAATACTCATCCGATTGGCCTCCGGTTTGTTCCAGCACGGTCGGGGCGATGAGTGTGATCTGTGGTAACTGACGGAGTTCAATTCGGACTTCCAACTTGTGTGACAAAAATATATAGTGCGATTAAAATATTGACTGAAAGTGAGTGAATATAAAACTATGAAATCAAATAATTTATTTCTTATAATAGTATTTAATTTATGTTTCTAAAATAAGTTATTGCTTATAATAGTATTTAATTTTAACTTATTATTGTTCTATATGTATTGTAGGTTCCTTCATCGGGTGGAGTGGGAGGAGACGAGCACGAGGACGAGGATTCATTATTTTCATTTCATTATTATTATTGTTGTAGACATTTTTATTATTGTTCTTAGTATTTTATTATTGTGATGTTGTGGATTTTTTTATTATTATTGTGGACATTTTATTACTCTGATGTTGTAGATATTTTTATTATTGTTGTTGTGTGTTGTGATATTTTATTATTGCTGTGTTGTAGACATTTTGATTATTTTTATCTTGTGAACATTTATTATTGTTGTGGACAATTTTCTTATTGTTGTGGATATGTTTATTATTGTTGTGTTGTAGATATTTTCTTGTAGACAATTATTATTGTTGTGGATATTGTTATTATTTTAACGTATGTTATTTTCCTAAAAAGTGTATATTTTTAAAATAGAGACCGATTAGTGACCGATTTTAATCAGTCACTATTCGGTCCCTAAATAGTGATGACAATTCAGTCACTATTCGGTCCCTATTTTAGGGACCGGATAGGGACCGAATTAGTTCGGTCCCTAAATAGGGAGACCGAACTGATTAGGGACCGACCGATTTAGTCACTATTCGGTCCCCTTTTAGGGACGACTGAATTCGGTCTATATTCGGTCCCTAAAATAGGACCGAATGGGACTGAATAGTTCGGTCCCTAAATAGGGACCGAACTAATGCAGTCCCTATTCGGTCCCTATTTTAGGACCGACTGAATTTGGTCTCTATTCGGTCCCTAAAATAGGGACTGAATTGGGACTGAATAGTTCGGTCCCTAAAATAAGGACTGAACTATTCGGTCCCTAAAATAGGGACCGACCGAATGGGACTGAATAGTTCGGTCCCTAAATAGGGACCGAATAGAGACCGAATTCAGTTCGGTCCCTAAATAGGGACCGAATAGGGCCGAATTAGTTCGGTCCCTAATAGGGAGACCGAACTGATTAGGACCGAACCGATTTAGTCACTATTCGGTCCCTATTTTAGGGACTGACTGAATTCGTCTCTATTCGGTCCCTAAAATAGGGACCGAATTGGGACTGAATAGTTCGGTCCCTAAATAGGGACCGAACTAATGCAGTCCCTATTCGGTCCCTATTTTAGGGACCGACTGAATTTGGTCTCTATTCGGTCCCTAAAATAGGGACTGAATTGGGACTGAATAGTTCGGTCCCTAAAATAAGGACTGAACTATTCGGTCCCTAAAATAGGGACCGAATTGGGACTGAATAGTTCGGTCCCTAAATAGGGACCGAATAGAGACCGAATTCAGTTCGGTCCCTAAAATAGGACCGAATAGGGACTGCATTAGTTTGGTCCCTAAAAATAGGGACCGAACTATTCGGTCCCTAAAATAGGGACGGAATAGAGACCGACTTTAGTCGGTCCCTAAAACAGGGACTGAACTGATTCGGTCCCTATTCGGTCCCTATTTAGTGACCGATAGGGACCGAATTTAGTCGGTCACAGATTTGTGACCAGAAAGTCTTGACCGACAAATTCGGTCACTATTCGGTCTCTGAGCTATTTAGGGACCGAATAGAGCCGAATATGTCGGTCTCTCTTTTCCGATTTTCTTGTAGTGAGCCCTAGAAGAGAAAATCGAGTCAAGGTAGGCATTCTCACGAGAAAAATCTAATTAATTTTGACTGTAGATTGTTCCAAGCATCAGGAACAAAACCCCATTCGTTTCATAATTTTTCGTGCACTCAATCTTTGTTATTGAATTTTGAAGTCCTACAAACCTCTTGACCCCGAATCTTCATGTTTAATTCATATCTCCTTGAATACTCTATCCCATGCCTCAAATTTTTTATTGAAGATACTGATGATTGTTAGGAATCTTTCGCCCCTGAAAGCCATAATTTCCCTCCATCCTACCTTGCGAATTAATTCGTGGATCTCCACTGTGTATTGTACCAAGTACCTTGTAAATAAACATGTTTAATTCCTATCGAGACCATGTCTACTATTCAATTCTAATTATTGTGAATACTAGTTATGTCTAGATTCGTTTGTAACTAGTTTCGTGATTTTTCATCAATTGTACAATTAGTTAGGAATTTTCGAACCACCCTATGTCAAAATAAGGCAATCTGGCCCGCAATCCAATGCTCTACCCTTTTCCCTGTCGGACTCAGGTGCAGACCCTGTGAACCGACGGTCGAATAGGCCGCGTTCTGAGGTCTTGTCGCGACAACAATACCTGTCGCGTTCTGAACGCGACAAGCGCTGCCGTCATGATTTGTGAACCTATCCTGAACGACCTATCGCGTTCTGTATAAGCCCTTGTCGCATTCTGAACTGCCCCATCGCGACCCTTATTGGGGTACATCAAGACCTAGGACTTTAACTTGAAAACCCATAAATTTTGATGCTATCTCTTTCTATAGTGATTATACCCTCTGTTAATAGTCCTATATGCAGTAATACACACTTTTTATAACTAAACATATATTGTGTAATTTAAAATACATGCACATGATCTCTTTCTATCTATAAGTTCTCTCACACATGCACACACTTGAACCATCCAATATGACTTAATTTGGCATGAAAATATTTCATAATGTATCTGGTAATTTATTTCAATAATATATATTAATTGTCCTATTTTAATATACTTGTCTATATTTTCTCGTGAAGATTTGGAATACCGTTATCGACGTTCCACTGTTCTAGAATTCCTCTAGAATGTCAAGCACTTGTTTCTATATATGCACTTTCTCTTGACTTGGACGAACTCTTCGTCGGATACTCCTTCTTTCGGACTAGTGAATCCTTGTTCAAGGCCTCCGTAAGTCTCCTCTGTCCATGGATTCCCACATGGTCGACGAGCTGGTTGTAGCCTAACACCTATGATACCCTTTAGGGATCAACATGATCCAAACGGCTATTAGAAGTTCTCTCTTATCTTGAATCATGCCGGACCTCTGGACTTGTACATAACATGGCTAGTGGAAGGGTAGTGAATTCCACCTGACTACCTACACCGATCATGCGTGTTGTGCAACTGTTATTATCGCCTGTTTAACATTGTCTTACGAATATGTCCTTGTCTCGTCTACTGTCTCTATACTCTCATCTATTAATAATCTCTCTACTATCTCGTCTATTCATCTAGCACTCTCTTGGTACCCTTCGGGCTGTGTGGCTCCTACTGCTTGAACTGTTCATGACTGTCTAGCGCTAAAATGGGTCTTGTGACTCTACTGACTTGAATGCATACTGTTGAGGGTACAGAGAGTGTCTGAGGGGCTCCAATCTAGTCCTGGGGGCAGAGAGCCACCCGAAAATACCTACAGGGGCTAATGACGGTGTCTGCATTTTCACCGGTTCTGACTGACTATTCTGAATTAGTTAGACACTTGATTGCTATACTGTTACTGTTAGTCTGTTAGTTCAGACGTACTGCACTATTACTGTGCCACCACTGACTGTTACTGAACTGTTACTGTCCTGTTATTGAGCGACTACTATCGTACTCTCTTCTTGCTCTACTCGATACTTGCTATCTTGAGTTATTGCATTCTATCGTGACTTAATCATATTCATTATGCTATATTATCTCTTTGTCTATTGACAACAAAAGTGATATATTCTCTCTCGGCTATCTACGGATAACCAAAGTGCCATTACTATATCGATTGACGAAAGTTAATCAAAAGTGCTATACTATTTCGGTTAATGAAAATCAATCAAAGTGCAATTTACTCTCTACATGGCCAATTACTAACTCTCTCCTTGCTATACATGTCACTTGTTATTGCTTGACAATGTCGTTACTTGCTATTGCATTGTTATCGTTTCGATCGTGACTTGACTTTAATCATCGTGCTATACTTGATTCATCTGCTATTTGAACCATGCTACTTGTGCTCTTACTTTCTTGACTTTACATGACTCGCTCTATCATTAGTTACTCTGTCCTTTAAAGCATTAATCATTTAAAGCCTGCTTGACTATTGAGATTTAAGTCCTATTGGGTGTTATCACTTACCCTTCGTTATTTGTTATTGTGTCTCAGGTAATTCAGACAATGACGTTACACACATCAATGAGACAGGACCAGAGTGATGAGCGACCTGGAGTCAATTGATGAAGTTGCCCTAGCACCATAGAAGTCTAATAGTTATTGCTTTAGATTTCTTTTCAATGTAATGATGTCATTGAGCCCTATGTATTGGCTCCGAATTAGTGGTTGTAATAGTCTTAGTGATTTTATAATGAAATCAAGAATTTATTCAAATTATTGTTCATAAGATGCTCTAATATTTGCGTCTGTATGCGCAATTGACGTTACGATACTCGTTGCTCACGTTTCCCTCCGATTTATTCCGCTGCTAAATTGGTGGGGCGTGACAGTTGGTAACAGATCATAGCATGTCCTTATTATGATATTGTAAGTCTAGGGATGTTCTAGGTGAACTGCCATGACCGTTGTAGAGGTATTCTTTAGTCCCACATTGAAAGATAGTGAGAACAAGTGTGTGCTTATCAGCAAGAGCATCACCTCTTCTCCAAGAGGGCCCTTTTTAAGGACAAAAGCCCAAGCATGGGGACAATACCTCTTGGGAGGCACACTTAAATCACGTCTCTTCATTGGCTCCGTCTGTGGGAATGAACGAGAGGCCATACACCCTACCCGAGCGTCTCATCTTCATGAGACCCGCACACCCTTATCCTCAATGGGGGGGCTGTGTAAAGATATTCTTTAATCCCACATTGAAAGATAGTGAGAACAAGTGTGTGCTTATCAGCAAGAGCATCACCTCTTCTCCCAAGAGGGCCCTTTAAACGACAAAACCCAAAGCATGGGGACAATACCTCTTGGGAGGCACACTTAAATCACGTCTCTTCAACCGTGTCTAAGTCAACCACCATACCTATGTGAGAGATTAGGTAAAGCTTGGGATTATGCTAGGAGCTTAACTATATGTATAAGCACCCTAAGTTTAAGAAGAAATTAATAAGTATTATTGCTCGCAGGAACTAGAGGAGATGACTGGCGAGCATGCACAAATGCACGAATTACGACAAACTGTACAGGGGTTAACTCAAGCCCTTAACAACGTGATTCAAGCAGGAAAAAGAAATGGAGCAGGAGACTTATATGGGAACTTTCAACGAATAAATCCCCCTAGGTTTAATGGAACTCTGGATCCCGATGAAGCTGAAAATTGCGTGAAAGCGATGGAACGATTCTTTATAGTTATGCAATGTTCAAAGCAGGAGAAAGTCCTTCAGGCAACTTTCCAGTTGGACCGCGATGCTAGAGCTTGGTGGGAAGCTGCCAGTCGACAATTACCCAACATCAACATGGAGTGGGATGATTTTTTAGAACTCTTCAACACCAAATATTTTTCCGAGAGGATTCGTGAGAAGAAGGCAAATGAATTCGCCAATTTAAAACAACGAATGATATATGTAGCAGAATATGAAGCGCAATTTGAAAGGCTAGCACAGTATGCACCACATCTGGTGGGTACGAAAAAGATGAAGGCAAAGAGATTCTTAGAAGGGTTGAGACCTATGTACTGGGAAAAGTTGGCTCCACTAGACATTGAAGGATATTCAGTCATGGTATTGAGAGCTCAATTAGTAGAGGACACCATGGAACTTCTTGAAAAGATCCATAAGAAGAAGGTGTTGAAAAGGGAACGTGCTACTCATTCCCATGATAATAAAGGAAGAAATATAGTAGATAATAAGAGAATGAAAGGGAAAGTGAAGCGGAAGGAAGTATGTAAATTTTGTGAAAAGCCAGGGCATCAGGTTGATAACTATTGGAAGAGATTGAGCAGATGCTTGCGATGTGGAAGTCAACAACTTCGAGTCATCAATTGTCCAACAAAGAAGAACCAAAGTCCACGCCAAGGACGATTACAAGCCATTGTGAATAAAAATCTTTCCAATGAGGGTGGACAAGGTACCATCACTAAACCAATAGTTTAATTTCATATTATTTTTGTGATAGTAATGCTCTAAGTGGGGGAGGTGATGGAATGAAATATCCATAATAAATTGGTAGTCGAATCATATCATATGAATTTGGGGACCAAATTCTTTTAAGTAGGGGAGGATGTAGCAACCCGGAAAATTTAATACTTAAAAATTCAAAATAATAATTTCTTTAAATCAAAATAATAGAAACATACGTACAACTATCGTATGTGCAAGAATACATCAGAAAATTCCTTTAAAATTATAAATCAACCCCAGACATTATTCCTAAGTGTTCTACTAAGAAATTCAAGCAATGAAAAATCTGATTGGCCAAGTGTACGTCACAATGTGACTAATTATCCAAATTAGGAAACTAAGTAGGAAAACCGTTAACACGGAAAAATAACGCGCCCATAAATTCAACGAACATGTCAGAGAGACTTCCTGCATCATGGAATGATTACCCATTATCGGAATTGGACCAATGGACCTCTCATGGGCCATGAATAAATTCAATTAAGAAAAATATAATAAATTCAGAAATTTTATTATTTCCCTATTTAAAATGGAGAATTCTCCTAAGTTAAATTCCATTAAGAATGGGCTTTGTTAAATGGACCATATAAAACTTATTGGGCCAAAATATGGATTTTTAAAAGAAGAATAATAGGAAAATACTCTAAATTCGTAACTTAAATATTACTTAAATAGAAAAGGGGTATTAAAGTATTAAAATAAGTAGTTTGAGTTAGAATTGGATTCCTAAACCTACCCTAATGGGTTAGCCACGTATTTGGATCCCAACCCAACCCAAATTGGAGTTGGCAAGCATGGAAAGGGTGAAAGAAATAGGAAATCTTGAAATTAAATAGGAGTTAGAGTCCTATTAGGAAATAGAAACATAGGAAGCATAAATACTCTTCTAAATCCCCATGGCCGGCCCTAGTTCATTGCCAAGGGTTGTTGGACTAGGAGGAGAGGCCAAGGAGGAGGAGAATTCGTGGGGAGAGGATCTCTCAAAGTTTCTACCCGAGTTCTTCATGTTCTAGCCCTAGAAGAGGAAATCGAGTCAAGGTAGGCATTCTCACGAGCAAAATCTAATGAATTTTATCTGTTGATTGTTCCAAGCATCAGGAACAAAACCCTATTCGTTTCATAATTTTTCGTGCACTCAATCTTTTCTTATTAAATTTTGAAGTCCTACAAACCTCTTGACTCCGAACCTTCATGTTTAATTCATATCTCCTTGAATACTTTGTCTCATTCCTCGAAATTTTGTTGAAGATACTGATGATTGTTAGGAATCTTTTGCCCCTGAAAGCCCTAATTTCCATCCATCCTACCTTGCGAATTAATTCATGGATCTCCACTATGTACTATACCAAGCACCTTATAAATAAACCTGTTTGATTCCTATCGAGACCATGTATACTATTCAATTCCTAATTAATGTGAATACTAATGCATGTCTAGATTCATTTGGAACTGGTTTCATGATTTTTCATCGCTTGTGCAATTAGTTAGGAATTTTCGAACTACCCTGTGTCAAAACAAGGCAATCTGGCCCATATCCAATGTTCTGCCCTTTTCCTTGTCAGACTCAGGCACAGGCCCTGTGAACGCGATGGCCGATAGGCCACGCTCTGAGGTCTTGTTGCGACAGCAATACCCATCGCGTTCTGTATAAGCCCTTGTCGCATTCTGAACTGTCCCATCGCGACCCTTAATGGGGTACGTCAAGACTTGGGACTTTTGCTTGAAAACCCATAAATTTTGATGCTATCTCTTTCTACAGTTATTATACCCTCTGTTAATAGTCCTATACGTAGTAATACACACTGGTATAACTAAACATATATTGTGTAATTTAAAATACATGCACATGATCTCTTTCTATCTATAAGTTCTCTGACACATGCACACACTTGAACCATCCTGTGGCGGAACACCTTGTTCAAGCCCGTTAAACCACTAACGAACTTGATCCGAGTCCGCCTCCCACGAACGGGCCGAAGCCTCGCAGGGGATATCATACGCACGTCCGTGAAACACAAAGGAACACACCTGATCACATATATGATTCACCAACTCATATATAGTGTACAAGATTTACATAACCAAATTTCAACAAAAGTATAAGAAAGTACAGGAGCCTGGGGCATACCCTGAGGTAAACTAGTACAACTGAGAAAAGAAACTACACTACTGTAGGTGCTGGTCCAACACCGCTGCGACGCGGCTCCGAACTGGACGACGGTAACAAAACGTCCTCCTCACCCTCACCTGTAGGGGGTAGGGATGAGCCTCTCTAGTCACTGGCTCAGTAGGGAACTCTCCCAACACCGAGCAAACCAAAACACAGGTACGGAAGTAGTAAACTGCGCTAGCAATTTATAGAACAACTAAGTAGGATATTAAAGCTGTAAATGTACTCACCGTTTGCCGACTACGTAAAGCAACTGTAATAAATAAACGGCAAACCCAAACAGGTGTACGAGCTACAATAGAGACTGCCACGCACGAGCCACATGAACCGGTTCGCGACACCAGTGACTGACTCGGACAAACTAACACAGGTCTACCTCTCAGTCTCACAACCATGAACGAAAGGTCCAGCTGCCGCTCCATGTGAAAATGTCAAACAACTGTGGAGACCAACTAAACACCACTCCTGCAGACACACAACCGCAGGCCCATGCCTGGCACCTTTAGGGTCTCTGGCCGGAGCACCCTAGAGTGAGGCACTGGAAAAGGACTAGTCGGAGACCAGTGTCGACAACCGGTGTCCGTACCCCCAACTAAGAGTATGCTACAAGTGACTAAAAACAAACACAAGAGTCACTGTCGCACTGTCGTCTTTCCCTCAGCCGGACGTACAACTCAAACAAAGGAGTGAGGGTGTCCAGGTCAGATGACACAGACCTCAACGGTACAACACAAGTACCGGGACAAAGCCCCGAGCTAACAGCCTGGCTCACAGAGAACCTAGGGCACCCAACTAGAGAGGTAACCACAGTAGGCGTCGTACTACTTGCCATGCACATAGAACCACGTGCCCGTCACACACAACCACGTGAAACGTCACGTAAACCTCAAGTAACAATTGTCCATAACACGTGAACATAGTGCAACTCGCGTGCATACCATGCCAACACACTAACCACTAGCTAGCTACGTAACCAACATACTAGCCTCGAAAACATGCGCTCCCAGAACACCACGAGTGGCAATGCACCACACGGTATTACCAACTACATCGAATAATAACATCCGGATAATCATATTACATAAATCATGCACATTCAGACCATTCGGTTGCGGTCACGACATGGGCTTGCGTCGCCTTCATAACGCGACAGCCTGATAGGTCGCCTTCAACACATTAACGCGACGCACAAACAAGCCGCGTTCACAACCTTAATGCGATGGGTCGGCTCATCGCCACCTGATCGCGACAGCGGGATCTGTCGCCTTAGCAGACGAAAACCCTAATCTGGGATCCCCTCCATGGATTACCAACACACACTATGCAAACCACCATTAATTAGTGTTTTTCATGCTTTAATGGATTCCTAGGCATGATATCTATGTGTAGAAAGTGTTAAACTGATCACACCCTACATTCCACGCGATTCTTACCCTGGAAACGGGAGGAGTCACCCTACCTCGCGATACAACGCTCCCTCGGCATTTCTGTCGCTCCACGCGAGCTTCCTACGGCACGAGCACGCCGAAAACACAGATTTCCCGCAAAAATCGCTGCAGCTCCCCTTCCCCTGGCCGAGCAGAACTCACTGCAGTTCTGTCCAACTGGGATTTCATAAAAACACCCAGCGGTTTAGAACACGACGTATCTTCGCGTCACGACCTGGTCGCGATGGACCTAGGCATCGCCTTCCTGCATGCCGCTCTACGTGCTACACGTAGCGCACATGCAGACGACCAACGCCCCAAGGCTGCCACCAGAACGCGACGGTCACCTCGGTCGCATTCAGGACGCGACACTCCTCCTGTCACTATGACAGGCTCAAGATATGGGGGTGCTGCAGGCCCGGACTATCGGCCCAATAGGCCCTTAAGACAACCACACGTACCACACACAAACCACATTGGCCTCACGATAGCCATCACAACCACTAAGCACAGGATCTACGAAGATCTAAAAAAGATCGAAAGACGCGCGACGTTACATTACTATCATCTAAAAAGAAATTTCGACCTCGAAATTCATAACTCAAATACAAAAAGTTTCATCACACATATTAACAAGTACTATTATCTAAAAAGAAATGCAAAACCTTACTCAAATAAGTAAGGATACCCTTTAGCCATTTCCTCGTCTAATTCCCTGGTATCCTCACCACCCAACCTATTCTCCCATCTCACCTTGACCAATTCAATTTCTTTATTTCTCAGCTTCTTGTCTTTCGGCCAGTAATTTGTACTGGATACTCTGGCATAGTCATATCCGGTCTTAAGTCACCACCTTGGTAACTGATTATCTGCGCTGAATCTTCAATGCATTTTCTTAACATAGAAACATGGAAAATATCATGAACATCTGCAAAGTCAGCTGGCAAATCAAGTCTATAAGTTGTTTCCCTGATTCTTTCTAATACCTGAAAGGGTCCCACATATCTCGGACTCAACTTTCCGGTCTTGCCAAATCTCATAATACCCTTACTAGGGGAAAATCTTAGAAAAACAAAGTCTCCCACTTTAAATTGAAGTGGTCTTCTCCGATTATCGGCATAACTTTTTTGCCTACTTTGAGCTGCTTGCAATTTTTCTTTAATAAGCTTCACTATTTCTGTGGTTTACTGAATTAATTCAGGACCTACCATCTGCCTTTCTCCCACTTCATGTCAATTTAATGGGGTTCTACATGGCCTTCCATAAAGAGCTTCATATGGTGCCATTCCAATACTGGTATGATAACTATTATTATAGGCGAACTCAACCATACTTAAATGATGCTCCCAGTTACCTCCCCAAACAAACAACAAGCTCGCAACATGTCTTCAATTGTTTAAATAGTCCTCTCTATCTGACCATCCGTCTGGGGATGATAAGCTGAGCTATATCTTAACTCAGTGTCAATTACTTTTTGCAAGCTCCTCCAAAAATCAGAAGTAATCCTGGGATCCCTATCAGAGACAATAGTCTTCGGGATGCCATGCAGTGGAATAATTTTATCAACATAAACTTTCGCTAATCTGTCCACTGTCCAAGACATACTTACTGTTACCAACCTGCACACTTTAGTTAATCTGTCAACAAATACCATATTCCATTATGTCCTAAGGCTGACCTTGGTAAGCCTGCTACAAAGTCCATAGCAATATCATCCCATTTCCACTGTGGAATGGGCAACAGTTGCAATAGACCTCCAGGCTTCTGATGCTCTGCCTTAATCTGTTGACAAATTGCACATCTTGAGATAAATTCTGCTATTTCTTTTTTCATATGAGGTCACCAAAAGTACTTTTTCATATTCTGATACATTTTAGTACTACAGGGGTGAATAGTGTACCTGGATTTATGGGCCTCTTCTAATACTTTCTGTTTTACTTCTCTTTCTGCTGGCACAAATAACCTGCCTCTTAGTCTGACCACATAGTTATCATCAATAGTAACTCCTTCCATCTTCACTATTTTGGCTAAATTCACATCTGCCTTTTGAGCCTCAACAATTTTCCAATACAGTGACGGCTCCACAGCACTACTAGCTAGTATTGCCCGTCGCTGACTACTTGGCACATACAGGGAGTTCTCTGCTATCTCTTCATATAATTTCCATTCCTTAATCATCATTTGACTTAAGTATGCTTTTCTGCTTAGAGCATCAGCCACCACATTGGCCTTACTCGGATGGTAAGCCAAACTAAAACCATAATCTTTTAAATACTCCACCCATCTACACTGACGGAGATTCAAATCTTTCTGGGAAAAGATATACTTTAAACTTTTATGATCTATAAAAATTTCAAATCTTTCATCATAAAGATAATGCCTCCACATCTTTAAGGCAAACACAACTGCTGCTAGCTCTAAATCATGAGTGGGGTAATTCTCTTCTGCTGGTTTCAATTGCCTGGACGCATAAGCAATTACCTTGCTATGCTGCATTAACACTGCGCCCAGCCCCCTTCTAGATGCATCTGTATATACAACAAAACACCATTACCTATTGGTAATGTCAACACTGGTGCCGCTGTAAGCCTCTTCTTTAATTCCATGAAACTTCTTTAACATTCACCAGACCATACAAATGGCACACCTTTTCTCGTCAGTCTAGTCATGGTGCCGCAATTCTAGAAAATCTTGAATGAAACGCCTATAATAGCCTGCTAACCCCAAAAAGCTCTTATTTCAGTAATTGTCTTAGGCACTTCCCATTTCATCACTGCTTCCACTTTACTTGGGTCAACTGCCACTCCCTCAGCTGATATGACATGACCCAAGAACTGAATTTCCTTTAACCAAAATTTACACTTACTGAATTTGGAAAACACTGATTATCTCTTAATAATTGCAAGGCAAATCTCAAATGCGTTGCATGCTCCTCTTCAGATGCTGAGTAAATCAGAACATCATCTATAAAGACCACAATGAATTGGTCCAAATACAGATGAAAGATTCTATTCATCAGATCCATAAAAGCTGCAGGAGCATTGGTTAGCCCAAATGACATAACCACAAACTCATATTGACCATATCTGGTTCTAAATGATGTTTTATCTATATCTTCCTCCTTAATCCTTAACTGGTGGTACCCAGATCTCAAATCTATTTTAGAAAATACCTTTGCTGACTGCAACTGATCAATATATCATCTATCTCAGTAATGGGTACATATTCTTAAAGGTTACATCATTCAACTTCCTGTAATCCATGCACATGCGAAAACTACCATCTTTCTTTTTCACGAACAACACCGGTGCTCCCCATGGGGAATGACTCGGTCTAATAAACCCTTTCTGCAATAATTCCTCTAATTGCTTTTTCAACTCTTTAAGCTCTGCTGGTGCCATCCGATATGGAGCTTTAGAGATCGGCATGGTACCTGGCAGCAACTCAATAGTAAAGTCCACCTCTCTATGTGGAGCTAAACCAGACAAATCTTCTGGAAAAACATCGGCAAATTCCCTACCCACGGGAACTGCCTCCACTGACTGACTAGCCTCTACCAGACTCACTGAAGCTAAATAAGCCACACATCCTGCATTTATCAACTTTCTAGCTCTAATTGCAAAAATTATAAATTTAGGAGTATAAAAAGACATACCTTGATATTCAAACACCGCACCATTAGGATGACAAAACCTGATCCTTTTCTTTCTGCAATCTAACATGGTTCCATAGGTTTCAAGCCAATCCATTCCCAAAATAATATCATAATCTATCAATTGTAGGGCATATAACCGACCCGGCATATGGTTCCCTCCAATCACAACAGGAGCTTCATCTATATAGCTCGAAGTGAGCATAAACTCACCAGAAGGAACCTCCACTACCAACTCACAAGACTTTTCTTCCAAAGGTTGAGTCATACAATTCAGGAATTCTTCAGAAATAAAAGAATGAGAGGCACCCGAATCAAATAAAACTCTTGCTGAATAATCATAAATGGGTATAATACCTTCTATCTTATTCGATGCCTCCGCCTGGGCACGGGTGATAGCCATAACCCGACCTCTACCTCGCTGCTGCGGTACACCTCCACCACGACCTGTTAAAGACTGTTGGGGCTACTGCTGCTACTGAACACCTCTACCATACCCATATTCTCTCGGATAAGGGCAATTGCGGATCAAATGCCCTGGCTGATTGCAATTATAACATCTGTAACCTGGTGGAATAGTAGGCTGCCTGGCAGTACTCTGCTGCGACTCTTCTACCTCTGGCGTATAACCACACCCCTGCTGAAACGGCTGACGACCCCCTCTTCCTCTTCCTTGCCCTTGAATACAAGCTTTAATTATGTCCCCACTTACCAAAACCTGAAGAAGAAGGTCTGTTGGAGCTTTCCCCTACTAACTCTTGCTTCCTGCTGAGGTAGCCGAAAACTACCTGAACCTGACCCACTTGCTTGACGAGCCCGAATAGACCTCTCAAGAGTAGCTGCTCTCTGGGCTGCTTCCTCAACTGATCTACACATTAACGGTATTACCGCATTCTGCAACTCTTCTCTCAAACCCCAAATAAAATATTCAACATCATAGCATTATCCGATACTACATAAGGTGCATATCGGCTAAGTGCCATAAATCGCATCTGATATTCTAAAACTGAGGTATTACCTTGCTGAAGTGTCCGGAATTGCTCTCTTTTCGCCTGCTGCACTTGAAGTGGAAAGAATGTGTCATTAAATGCCTCGAGAAATTTCGGCCAGGTAATAACCTCCTCTGTCCTACTTGCAAAAGTAGTTTGCATCTTCAGATGCCACCACTGCTGCACAAAGCCTCTCATTGGTATGTGGCTAGCACAACTTTATCCACTGCTGGACACCTCATGGTCGTAAAGACCCTTTCAACCTCATGAATCCAGTGCTCTGCTGTATCTGGATTCGGCCTCCTGTATAAGTGGGCGGCTGCAACCTCAAAAACTTTTCAACTTGCATCACTGGCTCTTCTGCTGCCATTACTGGTGGTGGTACAGGTGCCACATAAGGTACCTCCACCCTAGGCGGTGGTGCAACAGGGGCCATAGGTACTTCAGCAACTGGTGGTACTGCTACTGGAGGTACCGGTGCCTACTGATCCATCCTCATCCGAATATCAGTGAGGCTTTCCAAATCCTCTCAATCATACGCTGAGTGGACTCTTTAGGGTCCTCTCCTCCACCACCTCAATCCCTTCTATCAGCCATCTCAAACTTCTGCACAAACAAAAC
This sequence comes from Colocasia esculenta, assembly GCA_014218235.1. Taxonomy (NCBI): domain Eukaryota; kingdom Viridiplantae; phylum Streptophyta; class Magnoliopsida; order Alismatales; family Araceae; genus Colocasia; species Colocasia esculenta. The sequence goes on along the minus strand of JACBKR010002508.1, from coordinate 18,321 downwards.
ACCATCCACAAACATAACAACAATCATTAGAAACCAGGGCCAACTACCAGCAGTGTACAAATGTAGAAATATGGCTATATAGTTTCCCAGTTCCTTTTTATTTACACAGACCTTGCTCCGATACCAAATGTGGCAGAACGCCTCGTTCAAGCCCGTTAAACCACTAACGAACTTGATCCGAGTCCGCCTCCCGCGAACGGGCGAAGTCTCGCAAGGGATATCATACACACGTCCGTGAAACACAAAGGAACACACCTGATCACATATATGATTCACCAACTCATATATAGTGCACAAGATTTACATAACCAAATTCAACAAAAGTACAAGAAAGTACAGGAGCGTGGGGCATACCCCGAGGTAAACTAGTACAACTGAGAAAAGAAACTACACTACTGAAGATGTTGGTCCAACACCGTTGCGACGCGGCTCCGAACTGAACGACGGTAATGAAACGTCCTCCTCGCCCTCACCTGTGGGGGATAGGGGTGAGCCTCTCTAGTCACTGGCTCAGTAGGGAACTCCCCCAACACGAGCAAACCAAAACACAGGTACTGAAGCAGTAAACTGCGCTAGTAATTTATAGAACAATTAAGCAGGATTTTAAAGCTGTAAATGTACTCACCGTTTGCCGACTACGTAAAGCAACTGTAATAAATAAACAGAAAACCCAAACAGGTGTACGAGCTATAGTAGAGACTGCCACACACGAACCACGTGAACTGGTTCGCGACACCAGTGATGACTCGGACAAACTAACATAGGTCTACCTTTCAGTCTCACAGCCACGAACGAAAGGTCTAGCTGCCGCTCCACGTGAAAAAGTCAAACAACTGTGGAGACCAACTAAACACCACTCCTGCGTACACACAACCGCAGGCCCATGCCTAGCACCTTTAGGGTCTCTGGCCGGAGCACCCTAGAGTGAGACACTAGAAAAGGACTAGTCGGGGACCAGTGTCGACAACCGGTGTCCGTACCCCCAACTAAGAGCGCGCTACAAGTGACTAAAAATAAACACAAGAATCACTGTCCCACTGTCTTCTTTCCTCAGCCGGACGTACAACTCAAACAAAGGAGTGAGGGTGTCCATGTCAGACGACACAGACCTCGACGGTACAGCACAAGTACCGGGACAAAGCCCCGAGCTAACAGCCTGGCTCACAGAGAACCTGGGGCACCCAACTAGAGAGGTAACCACGGTAGGCGTCATACTACTTGCCACGCACACAGAACCACATGTACGTCACACACAAACCACGTGAAACGTCACATAAACCTCAAGTAACAATTGTCCATAATACGTGAACACAGTGCAACTTGCATGCATACCACGCCAAACACATTAACCACTAGCTAGCTACGTAACCAACATACTAGCCTCAAAAACATGTGCTCCCAGAACGCCACGGGTGCCAATGCACCACACGGTATTACCAAATACATCGAATAATAACATCCGGATAATCATATTACAAATCATGCACATTCAGACCATTCGGCTGGGTCGCGACATGGGCTTGCGTCGCCTTCATAACGCGACAGCCCGATACGTCGCCTTCAACACATTAACGTGACGCACAAACAAGCCGCGTTCACAACCTTAATGCGACGGGTCGGCTCATCACCACCTGATCGCGACAGGGGGATCCGTCGCCTTAGCAGATGGAAACCCTAATCGGGATCCCCGCCACGGATTACCAACCCACACCATGCTAACCACCCTTAATTAGTGTTTTTCATGCTTTAATGGATTCCCAAGCATGATATCTATTGTGTAGAAAGTGTTAAACTGATCACACCCTACATTCCACGCGATTCTTACCCTGGAAACGGGAGGAGTCACCCTACCTCGCGATACAACGCTCCCCCGGCATTTCTGTCGCTCCACGCGAGCTTCCTACGGCACGAGCACGCCGAAAACACAGATTTCCCGCAAAAATCGCTGCAGCTCCCCTTCCCCTGGCCGAGCAGAACTCACTGCAGTTCTGTCCAACTGGGATTTCATAAAAACACCCAGCGGTTTAGAACACGACGTATCTTCGCGTCACGACCTGGTCGCGATGGACCTAGGCATCGCCTTCCTGCATGCCGCTCTACGGCTACACGTAGCGCACATGCAGACGACCAACGCCCCAAGGCTGCCACCAGAACGCGACGGTCACCTCGGTCGCATTCAGGACGCGACACTCCTCCTGTCACTATGACAGGCTCAAGATATGGGGGTGCTGCAGGCCCTGACTATCGGCCCAATAGGCCCTTAAGACAACCACACGTACCACACACAAACCACATTGGCCTCACGATAGCCATCACAACCACTAAGCACAGGATCTACGAAGATCTAAAAAAGATCCGAAAGACGCGCGACGTTACATTACTATCATCTAAAAAGAAATTTCGACCTCGAAATTCATAACTCAAATACAAAAAGTTTCATCACACATATTAACAAGTACTATTATCTAAAAAGAAATGCAAAACTTACTCAAATAAGTAAGGATACCCTTTAGCCATTTCCTCGTCTAATTCCCTGGTATCCTCACCACCCAACCTATTCTCCCATCTCACCTTGACCATTCAATTTCTTTATTTCTCAGCTTCTTTGTCTTTCGGCCAGTAATTTGTACTGGATACTCTGGCATAGTCATATCCGGTCTTAAGTCACCACCTTGGTAACTGATTATCTGCGCTGATCTTCAATGCATTTTCTTAACATAGAAACATGGAAAATATCATGAACATCTGCAAAGTCAGCTGGCAAATCAAGTCTATAAGTTGTTTCCCTGATTCTTTCTAATACCTGAAAGGGTCCCACATATCTCGGACTCAACTTTCCGGTCTTGCCAAATCTCATAATACCCTTACTAGGGGAAAATCTTAGAAAAACAAAGTCTCCCACTTTAAATTGAAGTGGTCTTCTCCGATTATCGGCATAACTTTTTTGCCTACTTTGAGCTGCTTGCAATTTTTCTTTAATAAGCTTCACTATTTCTGTGGTTTACTGAATTAATTCAGGACCTACCATCTGCCTTTCTCCCACTTCATGTCAATTTAATGGGGTTCTACATGGCCTTCCATAAAGAGCTTCATATGGTGCCATTCCAATACTGGTATGATAACTATTATTATAGGCGAACTCAACCATACTTAAATGATGCTCCCAGTTACCTCCCCAAACCAAACAACAAGCTCGCAACATGTCTTCAATTGTTTAAATAGTCCTCTCTATCTGACCATCCGTCTGGGGATGATAAGCTGAGCTATATCTTAACTCAGTGTCAATTACTTTTTGCAAGCTCCTCCAAAAATCAGAAGTAATCCTGGGATCCCTATCAGAGACAATAGTCTTCGGGATGCCATGCAGTGGAATAATTTTATCAACATAAACTTTCGCTAATCTGTCCACTGTCCAAGACATACTTACTGTACCAACCTGCACACTTTAGTTAATCTGTCAACAAATACCCATATTCCATTATGTCCTAAGGCTGACCTTGGTAAGCCTGCTACAAAGTCCATAGCAATATCATCCCATTTCCACTGTGGAATGGGCAACAGTTGCAATAGACCTCCAGGCTTCTGATGCTCTGCCTTAATCTGTTGACAAATTGCACATCTTGAGATAAATTCTGCTATTTCTTTTTTCATATGAGGTCACCAAAAGTACTTTTTCATATTCTGATACATTTTAGTACTACAGGGGTGAATAGTGTACCTGGATTTATGGGCCTCTTCTAATACTTTCTGTTTTACTTCTCTTTCTGCTGGCACAAATAACCTGCCTCTTAGTCTGACCACATAGTTATCATCAATAGTAACTCCTTCCATCTTCACTATTTTGGCTAAATTCACATCTGCCTTTTGAGCCTCAACAATTTTCCAATACAGTGACGGCTCCACAGCACTACTAGCTAGTATTGCCCGTCGCTGACTACTTGGCACATACAGGGAGTTCTCTGCTATCTCTTCATATAATTTCCATTCCTTAATCATCATTTGACTTAAGTATGCTTTTCTGCTTAGAGCATCAGCCACCACATTGGCCTTACTCGGATGGTAAGCCAAACTAAAACCATAATCTTTTAAATACTCCACCCATCTACACTGACGGAGATTCAAATCTTTCTGGGAAAAGATATACTTAAACTTTTATGATCTATAAAAATTTCAAATCTTTCATCATAAAGATAATGCCTCCACATCTTTAAGGCAAACACAACTGCTGCTAGCTCTAAATCATGAGTGGGGTAATTCTCTTCTGCTGGTTTCAATTGCCTGGACGCATAAGCAATTACCTTGCTATGCTGCATTAACACTGCGCCCAGCCCCCTTCTAGATGCATCTGTATATACAACAAAACCACCATTACCTATTGGTAATGTCAACACTGGTGCCGCTGTAAGCCTCTTCTTTAATTCCATGAAACTTCTTTAACATTCACCAGACCATACAAATGGCACACCTTTCTCGTCAGTCTAGTCATGGGTGCCGCAATTCTAGAAAATCTTGAATGAAACGCCTATAATAGCCTGCTAACCCCAAAAAGCTTCTTATTTCAGTAATTGTCTTAGGCACTTCCCATTTCATCACTGCTTCCACTTTACTTGGGTCAACTGCCACTCCCTCAGCTGATATGACATGACCCAAGAACTGAATTTCCTTTAACCAAAATTTACACTTACTGAATTTGGAAAACAACTGATTATCTCTTAATAATTGCAAGGCAAATCTCAAATGCGTTGCATGCTCCTCTTCAGATGCTGAGTAAATCAGAACATCATCTATAAAGACCACAATGAATTGGTCCAAATACAGATGAAAGATTCTATTCATCAGATCCATAAAAGCTGCAGGAGCATTGGTTAGCCCAAATGACATAACCACAAACTCATATTGACCATATCTGGTTCTAAATGATGTTTTATCTATATCTTCCTCCTTAATCCTTAACTGGTGGTACCCAGATCTCAAATCTATTTTAGAAAATACCTTTGCTGACTGCAACTGATCAAATATATCATCTATTCTCAGTAATGGGTACATATTCTTAAAGGTTACATCATTCAACTTCCTGTAATCCATGCACATGCGAAAACTACCATCTTTCTTTTTCACGAACAACACCGGTGCTCCCCATGGGGAATGACTCGGTCTAATAAACCCTTTCTGCAATAATTCCTCTAATTGCTTTTTCAACTCTTTAAGCTCTGCTGGTGCCATCCGATATGGAGCTTTAGAGATCGGCATGGTACCTGGCAGCAACTCAATAGTAAAGTCCACCTCTCTATGTGGAGCTAAACCAGACAAATCTTCTGGAAAAACATCGGCAAATTCCCTACCCACGGGAACTGCCTCCACTGACTGACTAGCCTCTACCAGACTCACTGAAGCTAAATAAGCCACACATCCTGCATTTATCAACTTTCTAGCTCTAATTGCAAAAATTATAAATTTAGGAGTATAAAAAGACATACCTTGATATTCAAACACCGCACCATTAGGATGACAAAACCTGATCCTTTTCTTTCTGCAATCTAACATGGTTCCATAGGTTTCAAGCCAATCCATTCCCAAAATAATATCATAATCTATCAATTGTAGGGCATATAACCGACCCGGCATATGGTTCCCTCCAATCACAACAGGAGCTTCATCTATATAGCTCGAAGTGAGCATAAACTCACCAGAAGGAACCTCCACTACCAACTCACAAGACTTTTCTTCCAAAGGTTGAGTCATACAATTCAGGAATTCTTCAGAAATAAAAGAATGAGAGGCACCCGAATCAAATAAAACTCTTGCTGAATAATCATAAATGGGTATAATACCTTCTATCTTATTCGATGCCTCCGCCTGGGCACGGGTGATAGCCATAACCCGACCTCTACCTCGCTGCTGCGGTACACCTCCACCACGACCTGTTAAAGACTGTTGGGGCTACTGCTGCTACTGAACACCTCTACCATACCCATATTCTCTCGGATAAGGGCAATTGCGGATCAAATGCCCTGGCTGATTGCAATTATAACATCTGTAACCTGGTGGAATAGTAGGCTGCCTGGCAGTACTCTGCTGCGACTCTTCTACCTCTGGCGTATAACCACACCCCTGCTGAAACGGCTGACGACCCCCTCTTCCTCTTCCTTTGCCCTTGAATACAAGCTTTAATTTATGTCCCCACTTACCAAAACCTGAAGAAGAAGGTCTGTTGGAGCTTTCCCCTACTAACTCTTGCTTCCTGCTGAGGTAGCCGAAAACTACCTGAACCTGACCCACTTGCTTGACGAGCCCGAATAGACCTCTCAAGAGTAGCTGCTCTCTGGGCTGCTTCCTCAACTGATCTACACATTAACGGTATTACCGCATTCTGCAACTCTTCTCTCAAACCCCAAATAAAATATTCAACCATCATAGCATTATCCGATACTACATAAGGTGCATATCGGCTAAGTGCCATAAATCGCATCTGATATTCTAAAACTGAGGTATTACCTTGCTGAAGTGTCCGGAATTGCTCTCTTTTCGCCTGCTGCACTTGAAGTGGAAAGAATGTGTCATTAAATGCCTCGAGAAATTTCGGCCAGGTAATAACCTCCTCTGTCCTACTTGCAAAAGTAGTTTGCATCTTCAGATGCCACCACTGCTGCACAAAGCCTCTCAATTGGTATGTGGCTAGCACAACTTTATCCACTGCTGGACACCTCATGGTCGTAAAGACCCTTTCAACCTCATGAATCCAGTGCTCTGCTGTATCTGGATTCGGCCCTCCTGTATAAGTGGGCGGCTGCAACCTCAAAAACTTTTCAACTTGCATCACTGGCTCTTCTGCTGCCATTACTGGTGGTGGTACAGGTGCCACATAAGGTACCTCCACCCTAGGCGGTGGTGCAACAGGGGCCATAGGTACTTCAGCAACTGGTGGTACTGCTACTGGAGGTACCGGTGCCTACTGATCCATCCTCATCCGAATATCAGTGAGGCTTTCCCAAATCCTCTCAATCATACGCTGAGTGGACTCTTTAGGGTCCTCTCCTCCACCACCTCAATCCCTTCTATCAGCCATCTCAAACTTCTGCACAAACAAAACACCATCCACAAACATAACAACAAATCATTAGAAACCAGGGCCAACTACCAGCAGTGTACAAATGTAGAATATGGCTATATAGTTTCCCAGTTCCTTTTTATTTACACAGACCTTGCTCCGATACCAATGTGGCAGAACGCCTCGTTCAAGCCCGTTAAACCACTAACGAACTTGATCCGAGTCCGCCTCCCGCGAACGGGCCGAAGTCTCGCAAGGGATATCATACACACGTCCGTGAAACACAAAGGAACACACCTGATCACATATATGATTCACCAACTCATATATAGTGCACAAGATTTACATAACCAAATTTCAACAAAAGTACAAGAAAGTACAGGAGCGTGGGGCATACCCCGAGGTAAACTAGTACAACTGAGAAAAGAAACTACACTACTGAGATGTTGGTCCAACACCGTTGCGACGCGGCTCCGAACTGAACGACGGTAATGAAACGTCCTCCTCGCCCTCACCTGTGGGGGATAGGGGTGAGCCTCTCTAGTCACTGGCTCAGTAGGGAACTCCCCCAACACCGAGCAAACCAAAACACAGGTACTGAAGCAGTAAACTGCGCTAGTAATTTATAGAACAATTAAGCAGGATTTTAAAGCTGTAAATGTACTCACCGTTTGCCGACTACGTAAAGCAACTGTAATAAATAAACAGAAAACCCAAACAGGTGTACGAGCTATAGTAGAGACTGCCACACACGAACCACGTGAACTGGTTCGCGACACCAGTGACTGACTCGGACAAACTAACATAGGTCTACCTTTCAGTCTCACAGCCACGAACGAAAGGTCTAGCTGCCGCTCCACGTGAAAAAGTCAAACAACTGTGGAGACCAACTAAACACCACTCCTGCGTACACACAACCGCAGGCCCATGCCTAGCACCTTTAGGGTCTCTGGCCGGAGCACCCTAGAGTGAGACACTAGAAAAGGACTAGTCGGGGACCAGTGTCGACAACCGGTGTCCGTACCCCCAACTAAGAGCGCGCTACAAGTGACTAAAAATAAACACAAGAATCACTGTCCCACTGTCTTCTTTCCCTCAGCCGGACGTACAACTCAAACAAAGGAGTGAGGGTGTCCATGTCAGACGACACGACCTCGACGGTACAGCACAAGTACCGGGACAAAGCCCCGAGCTAACAGCCTGGCTCACAGAGAACCTGGGGCACCCAACTAGAGAGGTAACCACGGTAGGCGTCATACTACTTGCCACGCACACAGAACCACATGTACGTCACACACAAACCACGTGAAACGTCACATAAACCTCAAGTAACAATTGTCCATAATACGTGAACACAGTGCAACTTGCATGCATACCACGCCAAACACATTAACCACTAGCTAGCTACGTAACCAACATACTAGCCTCAAAAACATGTGCTCCCAGAACGCCACGGGTGCCAATGCACCACACGGTATTACCAAATACATCGAATAATAACATCCGGATAATCATATTACAAATCATGCACATTCAGACCATTCGGCTGTGGTCGCGACATGGGCTTGCGTCGCCTTCATAACGCAACAGCCCGATACGTCGCCTTCAACACATTAACGTGACGCACAAACAAGCCGCGTTCACAACCTTAATGCGACGGGTCGGCTCATCACCACCTGATCGCGACAGGGGGATCCGTCGCCTTAGCAGATGGAAACCCTAATCCGGGATCCCCGCCACGGATTACCAACCCACACCATGCTAACCACCCTTAATTAGTGTTTTTCATGCTTTAATGGATTCCTAGGCATGATATCTATTGTGTAGAAAGTGTTAAACGGATCACACCCTGCATTCCACGTGATTCTTACCCTGGAAACGGGAGGAGTCACCCTACCTCGCGAAGAACATGTGATACAACGCTCCCCCGGCATTTCTCTCGCTCCACGCGAGCTTCCTACGGCACGAGCACGCCGAAAACATGGATTTCCCGCAAAAATCGCCACAGCTTCCCTTCCCCTGGCCGAGCAAAACTCACTGCAGTTCTGTCCGACTGGGGTTTCTTAAAAACACCCAGCGGTTAAGAACGCGACGTATCTTCACATCACGACCTGGTCGCGATGGACCTAGGCATCGCCTTCCTGCATGCCGCTCTGCGCGCTACACGTGGTGCACATGCAGATAGCCAACGCCCCAAGGCGGCCACCAGAATGCGATGGTCACCTCGGTCACGTTCAGGACATGACACTCCTCCCTATCGCTATGACAGGCTGAGGATATGGGGGTGCAGGCCCAGACTATCGGCCCAATAGGCCCTTAAGACACGCACATGTACCACACACAAACCACATTGGCCTCACGATAGCCATCACAACCACTAAGCACAGGATCTACGAAGATCCGAAAAAAGATCCGAAAGACGCGCGACGTTACACATCCAATATGGCTTAATTTGGCATGAAAATATGTCATAATGTATCTAGTAATTTATTTCAATAATGTTTATTAATTGCCCTATTTTAAATATACTTGTCAACGTTTTCTCGCGAAGATTTGGAATACCGTTATCGACGCTCCACTGTTCTACAATTCCTCTAAAACGTTGAGCACTTGTTTCTATATATACACTTTCTCTTGACTTGGACAAACTCTCCGTCGGATACTCCTTCTGTCGGACTAGTGAATCCTTGTTCAAGACCTCCGTAAGTCTCCTCTATCCATGGATTCTCACATGGTCGACGAGCTGGTTGTACCCTAACACCTATGATACCCTTTAGGGATCAACATGATCCAAACGGAAATTAGAAGTTCTCTCTTATCTTGAATCACGCCGTACCTCTGGACCTGTGCATAACATGGCCAATGGAAAGGTAGTGAATTCCATCTGACTGCCTACATCGATCACGCGTGTTGTGCAACCGTTATTATCGCTTGTTTAACGTTGTCTTATGAATATGCCCTTGTCTTATCTACTGTCTCTATACTCTCATCTATTCATGATCACTCTACTATCTCGTCTATTCATCTAGTGCTCCCTTGGTACCCATTGGGCTGTGTGGCTCCTATTGTTTGAACTGTTCATGACTGTCTAGTGTTAAAATGGGTCTTGTGACTCTACTGACATGAATGCATACTGCTGAGGGCACGGAGAGTGTCCGAGGGGCTCCAATCTAGTCCTGGGGGCAGAGAGCCACCAGAAAATACCTGCAGGGGCTAATGACGGTGTCTGCATTTGCACCGGTTCTGACGGACTGTTCTAAATTAGCTAGACATCTGACTATTATACTGTTACTGTTAGTCTGTTAGTTCAGACGTACTGCACTATTACTGTGCCACCACTGACTGTTACTATCCTGTTATTGAGCGACTACTATCGTACTTTCTCCTTGCTCTACTCGATACTTGCTATCTTGAGTTATTGTGTTCTATTGTGACTTAATCATATTCATTGTGCTATATTATCTCGTTGTCTATTGACAACAAAAGTGCTATATTCTCTCTCGGCTATCTACGGATAACCAAAGTGCCATTACTATCTCGATTGACGAAAGTTAATCAAAAGTGCTATACTATTTCGGTAGATGAAAATCAATTAAAGTGTAATTTACTCTCTACATGGCCAATTACTATCTCTCTCCTTGCTATACATGTCACTTGTTACTACTTGACAATGTCGTTACTTGCTATTGCGTTGTTATCGTTTCTATCATGACTTGACTTTAATCATCGTATTATACTTGATTCATCTGCTATTTGAACCATGCTACTTGTGCTATTACTTTCTCGACTTTACATTACTCGCTCTATCATTAGTTACTCTGTCCTTTAAAGCATTAATCATTTAAAGTCTGCTTGACTATTGAGATTTAAGTCCTACTGGGCGTTATCGCTCACTCTTCGTTATTTGTTATTGTGTCTCAGGTAAGCCAGACAATGACGTTACACATATCAATGGGACAGGACCAGAGTGATGAGTGACCTGGAGTCAGTGGATGAAGTTGCCCTACTACCATGGATGTCGAATAGTTATTGCTTTAGATTTCTTTTCAATGTAATGATGTCATTGATCCCTATATATTGGCTCCGAATTAGTGGTTGTAATAGTCTTAGTGATTTTATAATGAATCAAGAGTTTATTCCAATTTTTGTTCATTAGATGCTCTGATGTTTACATCTGTATACGCAATTCACGTTACCTTACTCATTGCTCACGTTTCCCCCCGATTTATTCCGCTGCTAAATTGGAGGGGCGTGACAATCACAATACACATATAATAAATTAAGAAGAACAGATGAGTCAAATATCCATAGACTGTCCAACTTGGACAATTCATGATTTTATGCTCAATATATGACATTACTATCCAAAGACAATAAAAATATATATCCTAACACAAGTCTTGAACGGGCAAAAATTAAAAGAAGGTCCACTCATCTCACTCATTGACATTCATGCTTTCTCCGTCTTCTCATTCATACATCCTGTAAAGCAGTTACTGTACATTCACATTCACATATACAATCACATCGTGCAAAAAAATATGAGGCACCACCCCGGCTCACTGGATTAAATAAACATGAGCCACTACCCAGGCTCGCTAGTTCAACAAATATATATAGAGGGGATGGAAGGATTACCTGAGCAGAAAAGAACACCAAAACCTACACAATTTGTACAAATGAATACCTACATTGAATAAAAAAAGTAATATGAGTGCTTGTGCAACTTTCTCAAAAGTAAAATGTGTGCATGTGCAACTTAAAAATAAATAATGAACATGGAGCTATAGGTATTGAACAACTTCAAAGGAAAAAAAAAAGGTGCATTGGCCCTGTGTTCCTGAATTTCACCTACTTACATGACAACCAGTAGCTGATAGGAAAAGATTTGGGGGAGTCAGATTCAGAGAAATGGAGAGGGACTGCCTACTTGCCCATGGGGCCGCTGCGAACCTTCACGAATGTCTATTCACACTTAGTGACTCCTCACAGATGCATGTTTGACAAACATGCACCAGAGTCGCAAATGTGAATAGACATTCGTGAAGGTTCGCAGTGGCCCCATGGGCAAGTAGGCAGTCCCTCTCTATTTCTCTGAACCTGACTCCACCAAATCTTTTCCTATCAGCTACTAGTTGCCGTGTAAGTAGGTGAAATTTAAGAATATAGGGCTAGTGCACCCCTTTTTTTTTCTTTGAAGTTGTTCAACACCTTGCAAGAAATATTACATATAAATAGTAGCATTTTCTAACTTGAGATATTAATATTGTCCAAAATATACTTACAGGGTTATCACAACTGTGAGGTTAGCAATGGAAGCAGGAATTCCACCGCTCAATCCACTGGAAGACAAGTTTTTGCATGCATGGTGAAATTAGATAGTGAAACTCAAATGAGTTAGGTTCTAAGAATGCCAAGTGAATTAGATGAGATCTTATGCAAAAGACTAATCACTTTGGTATAGACCAAACTTGTACCAGAAAAATAATACAAGAATATGAATCAAGCTCTAACGAAGTGATGGTTGAATAAAGATAAAAAATCTAATCTAAAATCTCAATGTAAATTATTCTAATATAAGTTATAAAGAACCGAGAAAAATATGTCCCATAGCAAACTAAGCATCACATGCTTTGCAGTCTAAAAAGTCCAATACAAAGGGGAAAATCGTAGTAACGGTGGTTTTATTTGATGCGACAATCTTCAAATTGAAAATATTCTTCACATCATATTTGTTAAGTAAAAGCCTCGGAAATGAAAAGGAACCTCCTTCTCGAGGGAATTCCTACAAAGTACATTGTCACTACTTCAAAGTAGAATCAGGTGTTAATGAAGCTTACTTTCCTTTTCCTTTCTCTCTTGTAAGATCCTAATGCATTTTAACAAGTAATCTAGAGATAATCCATGGTTTTCAAACAAAGAATTTATCTGGTTTACAAGAATGACACGAGGAATTATGTCCCCCCCTCCATCCAGAGAAGCCACACAACAGTCAGATTGACATGCATATGCGTGCCACGGATGACAATTTCTGCATAAAACAAAAAAATTATGTCCATATTCTCATAAAACAAAAAGTTTCTACCATGGACAGACAAAAGGCAGCAAATTGCAAAAAGTTTCTACCAGAATTTGGTCTTTTTTAAAAAAAAAACCTATGCAAAGGAGCAATCTTGAGTAGTTATGTTGGTCTTTCTAATGTCTCGCTTTGAGGATTTGTAACGTGTGATTAGTTTGGGTCCAATGAATTAATCTACTCATTTATGGATTATCTTAGGCTACATTTTGAAGGGAAAAGAAAGAAAAAAAAATGGTTGGTGCACTTGTCTCTTTTACATTGCCCTGTTTCCCAAGAGTGGGCAATTGAACATACAAATTTAAGATCTATAAATGTCTTTTAGATCAAGCGTTTCAATAGATAAATAAATCCTAATGATTGCATGTTTGATAAGCTGTTAACTAAATAGTGTTTATCAGCTTTATTAAAATCAAAATCAATTTGATAACCCCAATAATCTATCTACATGCTAAGTGGGCTCCAGGGGCTGTTAACCCCTGCTAACTTACTCGGGGGATGAATTCCAAGCCTATTTGATCACTAAATAAGTCTTAGTAAAAGGACATTTATCAATCTTATTAAATTCTTTCTATGGATGCCTTACTCCTACCTCACCAGGGTATTTCAGTCCTTATTATAGTTGAAATTTTCAGCTTTAATTATTAACGTAGATGCATCTCCATCCAATTTGACATGGGGCTTTGAATTCAAGTAGTCCATATTTAGAATCAAAGTGACACCTAATAATGATCAGGTCAATCCATAGTTTGATGGTTCAGATTTGCTGATTTAGAATCAAAGTGCACCTAATAAAATGAGTATAATATACTAAAATTGTGACATCTTATCATTCTAATTTGGAAAAAACTTTGCTCCTGACAGCCCAACGTTGAAATTCTCGACACAGAGAGAAGAGAGAAGACCCGCACCTTTTAAGATGAAGACCCGCACTAACCTCTTAAGATTGCGGGTCCTTTGAGCTCTTCTCTCTTATTGTGGCGATTCCAATGTTGGGACGATAGGAGCAACGCAGCTCTCTTCTAACCTTCATTAAGATTACTTACAGGTGTTTGAAGGCGCATGGTAATATATGGCTTTGACGGTACATGCAAACTGCGACTTCATTCACACTACAGAAAATGAATATTTGTCAACGATTATATGTCAGCGGCTAACATTAACTTTGATGTGTCAGAATTTGTCAGCGGCATTAAATAGTTGTGACAAATATGACCTTTGTCAACGGGTTCCTTTAGCCGTTGACATATATAAACCATATGTCAACGGCTATTTGGAAGCCGTTGACAAAGGTTATATTTGTCATCGACTTTGTCATATCGTTGACAAATAATTAATAACATAAAAAAATGGCAAGTTATTTTCCCAAATTTAGCATTTGTCAACGGCTGTCTTGTAGTCGTTGACAAATGTTTTATTTGTCAACGGCTTCATTCAGCCGTAGACAAACAATTAATAAAATAATAAAAATATGAATATATTTATTTATATACATATTTATTATTTAATATATATTATATATTTATATTCCTATTTATATGTAATATATATATTATTCATATTTATTATGCAATTATATTAATATTAATATTTTATTATGTAATATTTAATTTAACATAATGTCAGCGGCTAGGAGCTGCTGACATATATTCCCTTTTCTACCCATTTTTATACCATCGCTCCCCCAAATCTGGCATTTCCACTCCACTGCGCCCCCCAACCCGCCCGGCTTCTCCCCTTGCACGCGGCATCGCCACCGCGCCCTAGCTCGCGACTCCGGCGACGATCTCCCCACCCACGCTGCCGGCGGCCTCCACTCGTGCTCCAGTCGCCCCCACGCCGGCCGACTTCTCCTCCGGCGAGGTCCAACCGGATCTACATGTCCTCTCTCTCTCTCTCTCTCTCTCTCGACCTCGACCTCGACGACCGCATCCCCGCCACTGTGATCACCGGCTTCCTTGGTTCCGGAAAGGTTTATTTCGTTTATTTATAGCTTCAGATTTCTGTACGAGGGCACCGACTCCGTCCCCCATGGCCTCCTCTTCAACGTGTTCCATGCCTCCGCCTCCCTGCGCCCCGAGTTCGAAGGCCTCGTCGCCGAGGACATCCCCCGGGAGGACGGTTGCCCCCCGCTTTGCATCATCGCGGACGTCTTCATGGGGTGGAGATCTCAGTGTTGTGCCCTCTATCATCGATCATCTTTTCTTTATCCCTTTCTCTCATTGGGTTTTTACATGTCTCAACGCCCATCATTCAAAGCTCACTTCACACGAGTTAATGATGCGGAAGGAAATGACTCCATGCATTTCTCGCTCAGAGGTTTACTCTTTCTTGTTATCTCAGGTGCTCTTAGGCATTTTCTTCAAGACAGACTGAGCAAGGGTGCAGCAGCAGGGAAAGGTCGTTCAGATGAAATATATTTGAAGTTGCGCACTAGTACTGGTATGTTCCCACTTAATGATGTGCCCTGTTGTTTGATATTCGTTCCCTTCCTTTGAGCTGTTATTCTACTTGTTATCATCAAGGAATGACGTACTGGATCTTGGTTTCATCTTGGGGTTGTCCTGGAGAAAAGGTCCAGGAGAAATTTTGTGAGATCAGAAACAACAAAGAGTATGATAAGCTATATGTGTATATATTATATTATATATATATATATATCCTGAAAATAGTAAAACGAAAATA
This sequence comes from Colocasia esculenta, assembly GCA_014218235.1. Classification (NCBI taxonomy): domain Eukaryota; kingdom Viridiplantae; phylum Streptophyta; class Magnoliopsida; order Alismatales; family Araceae; genus Colocasia; species Colocasia esculenta. Next base: position 2,512 of record JACBKR010002508.1, on the reverse strand, counting down.
CAAGATACATAAAAAGAACAGTCACTTGCAAGAGGGAAGTGGTGGCAGGGAGTGCTTAGTGTAGCATGTTCTGGGGATGCACATGTAAACTCAACTTCTTAACATCATGTTCAAATGAAAAATGCGTATAACTCATTTCTGCAATCAAATTTTATTCTTATTACATGGCCAAACTAAAAATAGGAAGTCAAATTTAATTTTCCTTCATGGATTCTGTATGTTATATGTGGATTCTGAGTGGATTTGGAAACTTGAACCATGTCGAGTTGTGTATGTGATTGGATTTGATCAGTTATGATTTATGCACGGGGAACTGCACCTAAAATTCTATTGTGGACAGTTAATTTACTTGATATGCAACCTTTGTGTGTGTATGTCTGTTGGGGGTCGACGTGATATGCCCACAGCTACTGAACAACCATGACCATTCATTGTTGCCTTGTCCCCTTCATTTTGTCCCATATTGACGAAATAAGACTATTGAGTGGAAGGCATTGCTCTTGGGCTGGCTCGCTAGCCACTTATGGGCTGGACCCATGAGCCCTTCAGATGGTTGGCCTATAAAGCAAATATAATGGAAACTTGTAAACTTTTGGAACCTCAGAAAAATCTGACTTTGGATCTGCCTCTTGACTTAAATTTTGAATTAGGTATTGGAAATTGGAGTTTCTGACTCAGTTTTTGTTACTGAAGCACTGTTGGACAAGATATGAACCAGATTCATTAACTTCCGAAGGTTTGTTTTTTGTTTTATGCTTTTTTTTTGCTTGATTCTTTTTTATGCTTTTTTTTCATTCTTGAATCATGTTGCAGTGTATCTGATTTTGCAAGATTCTGAAATGGGTCGTCATCTTACTGTTTTACAGGCTTTTTGGGACTGGAGTTGGCAGGACTTAGCTGAGAATGACTTGAGAGATATGATAAACTATGTGTATTCTATCACGAACTCAAAAGTCTTCTTCGTAGGGCATTCACAGGGAACCATTATGGGTTTTAGCAGCTTTGCAATTCCAGATATAGCAGAAATGATTGAAGCTGCAGCACTACTCTGTCCAATATCTTATTTGGATCATATTAGTGCTCCTTTAGTGCTTAGAGCAGTTAAAATGCATCTTGATCAGGTATATTCTTGTTCCAGAGTGTTAGAAAGGAAATAAATGAACTTACATGAGAAGTATTTAACCTTGTGTTTAATTATTCTACTTTCCTTGTCTTTGTTAGATGCTTCTTACCATGGGCATTCATCAGCTTAACTTCCGAAGGTTTGTTTTTTGTTTTTCATTAACCTTGATTAGTTCTTATTAGATTACCTTGTATCCTTGAGGACTTCAATTTCTTGCTAAAAAACTGCAATTTATGTATTGAATCTTGTACAGTGACGTCGGTGTCCAGGTATTGGATTCTTTATGTGATGGATATATGGATTGTGCCAACTTCCTATCATCCATAACAGGTCCACTTTTCATCTTGTGTCATAGCTTCCTTACTTGCATGGACTTCCATTATTCTCTTTTCTATCCTACTCTTATTGTATTTTCTTGTAAAGGAATTGGTCAAGCATTGAGCATATTACTTGCTTTTATGACTTGGATTTTCAATCAGCACCTCAGATAATGTGATTGTGGATTAACTCTTGCCCTCAATTGAAAAGAAGCTTTTTCATCATCCCTTTCTGCTATGTTGTATACTTGAGCTTCAGCATTTTGTCCTGGGCTTTTGGATTCTTTGCCTCAGCAGAGGCTTCTTTCCTCTTATATACTCTTGTGTGCTCATGAGTTTCCTAGTTGACTGTTCATGATATGGTGGTACTAGTCTCTTTTTTTTTCTTTCAGTTGGTATGCATCAAATGACTAATGGAATTTAGCATGTTATTCCAGTAATCTGTTGTTTCTTGACATAGTTTTGTCATACCATTTAGCTCATATTTTCAGGTTAATAATTAATGGTTGCTTCATCCGTGCTGAAATTGTTTAGTCTACCAGGTCTCCTTGGGCCTCTGGTAGTGGTGCTGACAGCAGGTATGTTGATACTTATTTAGTTATTCCTAACTTAAAATTTCTGAATTGGTTTTCTTTACCTTGAGAAAAATTGCTTAAGATAATTATGAACCAAATCTGATCTTATGCTGTTTTGCAGGCACAAAGCGTTGACTTTGCTGTTCTTCATTTGAATGCCAAGTATGTCTTGTCCTGTGATCAAGTTGCTCATCATGTTTTTCATGGAAAAAAGGATCTGAAAATGAAAGTTCAGAAGCACCTGACAAGGCTTTTTTTTTAAATTTTATAGAAGGTGCTTGGATGAATTAGTAAGTGATTGCTGCTCTGTTTTAAGATAAATAGTAAAAGACACAATCGGATGACATTATTTTTTTAAGATAAATATACTTACGTTGCCTTATGCATAGGCAGATGGCAAATGATTGCTGCTCTGTTTAACTACTCTTCTGGTAACACAATATACCAGACTCGATGACGAAATGTGAAGACTCACCTGGTGAGTAGTGAATTCAGAA